>JAHWFO010115698.1:739420-808387 GCA_023313115.1 Rhysida immarginata
TTAACTAGAAACAAAAACCCTTAGCCCTCTTTAGTTATAGATTTTGTTGAATAGAGACGTTGTTTCCCTATTTATAGCAATCTTGTCAATGTCCGCATTTTAAAATCTAAAGAAAATCTTAAGCATTACAGTGCTGAATTAGTTTCATCTTGCGTTTTATTTGTCACTGAATTTCTCCAGCTCTGCCTATTCGTTCATCGTTACCCACTGCTGCTCAGATTTTGTCATAGCGAATCGAGAATCGGAAATGTTCGTTTCTTTGTTTGCATTTAAGAAGTGCAGGTTAATTATAATTAAACTGACAGTAATCAGAGTAATGTGATCTGTCAAGTATGCGAAAACTTGTTGAATACCTTGCGAATAAAAAAAATTATATATATATATATATATACATGTATTAAGACCACTAAGCAATGAAGGTACCCTGTAATAAATGAGTGATAGAGCATTCTAAATTTATTAAGAAAAGAGAGCATTCGATCCACTTTTCCACAAAATAATTTATTTAACCATAGATGCACATTTTGATTGGTATACACTCATCTTGACAATCAATAATCGAACAGCGCAGGGAAAAACTGAAACGAGTGGCCCGGAAGCAATGCTTTCACCACCATACTCGTCGGGGACATATCCAGTGGAAGTACATTGAATTAGGCAAGAAGCCAGATGAAACCTACTTAAGTCATCCAGAGGATAAAAAGGATTGCTTTCCTATAAGGAAAAGCAGACTGTTGATTGACGAGGGACATGGAGGAACTAGGAGATCCAATATTCTGGAAAGATGGCCTTTTGGTTGTCGTCAAAGTTGACGTCCAAGATGTGACGAGGCCTGAGGGAACTTCTAAAGGCGAGCGGGTGATCCAAAATACTGCAACCAGTGGATTGGGATAGTCCTTCATCTTCGAAAACAGCTTCTTCAGCGACTCCTGGACGTGATTTCCAATGGGAGGTATATCGAATTCGTCAGCAATAGAAATATTTGTTGGAGACTTTGTGAGGTCCTTTCATCTGGACTTGCTTATTGTAGCCATATAATAGAGAAGAATGGTTCGGACTACCATTCTATAAAGCAAAAGTTTGGTATCCAATCACAAATTTCGTGTTTTCTAAGTAGTCCTAAGATGATCTTATCCATTCGTACGAGATTTCATACAATCTGCGACATCTTCGGCTTCTTATCTCCTTATCCTTGGTAAGTTTTGTGGTCTTATCCATTAGTATTAGTGTTAATGTGTTTTCCTCATTGATTCCAAACTTCATGTATATCCTATATAATGTACAGGGTGATTCAAAAGTTACTGTGCAGTAGTGCACAGAGGGCTTAGCATGTTACTTTATGCAGGACGTCTTTGCTGAACGAATCATCTCGCGTGGCATCTGGCCTACATCGCCGGACCTCACACCTCTCGATTTCTTCCTTTGGGGTGCCTTGAAAAGTAAATTGCATGCAAACAATCCGCACACTTTGCCTGAGCTGAAGGAGGAAATCACCACTGAAGTTTAGCAAATCTCACCAGCAATATTGAGCAGAGTGTTTCACAACATGCAACCGATGTCGTGAGGCCGGTAGCGGGCATTTCCAACGTCTGTTGTGTGTGGATGCCACCTCCGACCAGCCACTGCACAGTGACTTTTGAATCACCCTGTATCATTTAGCCGTTGAAATCATAAAGAAAATTTTGTCAACCCGGAATAAACAAGAGGGTCATGGCAACTATCTCTTTGCAGGCCAATGTGTTGTTATACCAACATTTCATTATATACAAATGAAAATACACCCTGTGCTTTGATGTCTGTTACTCAGGAAGTATTGTAGACAAGAGAGAAATGTAAAAAAAAAAATTTCATCCACCGTAATAATGTTTAGCACAATAGCACCCACACTATTAAGAACACATTAGAAACCTTCGGAGTAATTTCAAGGCAATCAACCATGCGCTGCTAACAATGAGGAAGACGACGAATACCATCAGCTGCTCCATTATCCAAAGTAGTAATCTCGCGTCTTACTGCGTTGGCGATGTCTTCTCGAGTAGAAAACGTCTCCCATGTAATGGAATTTTCAATTTCGGTATCAAATCGAAATCCCATGGTGACAGATCGGGCGAATAGGAGGAGGGATGATCGAGTACTTCCCATCTCAACATTAATGTGCTCAACATTATTACGGTAGATGATTTTTTTTTTACTTTTACACTTCTTCCTTATCTACAATACTACCTGAGTGACTCATGTAATAGACATTATTGGTAATGTACATTGTGTATTTTCATACGTATATTATGAAATGTTTGTATAATAACACATTTGATTCCAAAAAAAAAATAGTTGCCATGACTTTATAAGTGATCCTCGTGGATGAATATAACAAAATATAGCAAGAAAATTATACCCATGTCGTAATAAATTGGTATGAATGAAAAGGCTTCAGGATATTAACAGGAAAATAAAACGTTACTCACTTTAGGAATAGAAACCGGTCATTAACCAGTTCGCATTATTGCATATTATAAACAAAAAGTTTTTAAATAGTGTTGCTTCAAGACTGATTAATGAACAAAGTGATGGATTATCATTACTCTATCCCAAGCGGATTCAAGCCCATAACTTTTGAAATCAATAATTAAAACCTTACATTTCCGATAACCAAGTCGAATCATTTATATTTTAAAAATTTCTTTATCAGGTACTAAGCATTTCATTAATATTATAAAATGAATGTTATAAGACGAATAGTGTATATTATAAAAAGTAAATTAAAATTTTTAGTTTTTTAATTCCTTAAGCAAAGGTTTTTCATAGATTCATGTAGCCATTTTATTTGCGTTGCAGTCATTTAGTGGCTAATGGCCGTCGTTTTTGATCTCCTTAGCGGGGTATACATAATTAAATTCTGTCGTGGTTTTTGAAATCGATCAATCATGTCGCTTATATCATCTGGAGCGATTTGCAAAATGAATTTTGTTTGCTGCAGTGCGATTATAACTCAATCAGGGGCCGAGGAAGAAGGGAGGTCGTAAAGTGAACGATGAAATCCGTCCTTGCCGTGATATTTTCTATTTCTAGTGAGGCGATGAGTACATATAAGTAGAAACATTTTCTTCTCAAATTTCTGATTTGTTTTAAATGCCTAATGTTAACGTGAAGTTTTTTTTTTAAAGGGAAGCATTCGCAAATTATGTGTTATAAACTTGGAATATCTGTGCAGGCTTGTGTAGTTTTCAGTACTTAATATAAAGTAATAAACGTTTTCATAACGACTTACTTAACAAACAGGTGTTTAGAAATTCAATTGGCAATGGACTAATGGAGCGGGCCTTTTCTGAACGTCGAAGTTTCTTTTTTTTTTTATCAGATAGGATATTTGTATCTGTAGCACTTAATTTACGTAGGATTATTTAAAACATTATGAGAAACATTTACGTGTGTAAACTTTAAGTACTTTGCATTTATTTAATCCCCTTTTGTTACACTGTCCCTTTGAAAAAATTTTTATGGCTGAATAGTCGTGATGTTCGGGCTCTGTACTTCGTGATCATAAAAAGCATTACGAGAGTACTTTCAATTCTACCATTCAATGGCGGCGCAATTCCGAGTGTTTTCAGTATTCATCGCGCGCGCGCGTTCAATTGAGGACTTTATATTTTTACGAGCTTGTTAGAAAAGGTGTGAAAAGACTCTTTCCCGGAGGGATCTTTGAAGGGGGCAAAAAGCTTTTAGGAAAAACCGCACTCGAATGCAACACCTATGAAGTTCCTGGCTCGAAATCGCCCTTGTCAAATTCCTTCTCCCGGGAACTCACGTTTTGTCTGCTCTCTTTTTTTATGCCATTTTAGGGGCCGTTTACGAGGAGTGGATATATCGTCGTCGCAGTCAAGATGGCGCCTGGTTGTCTCGGCGAAAATCCAGCGCCACCGCTCCGCCGAAGTTTGATTCCGAGAAATGGTGGCGGATGCTCGCCTCGGATCCAGATCCAGAGCGCTTCGCGCTTTATTGTTATCACTGGAGCGAGGCTCGTGCTATCAGTGCCCCGCGCCAATTTCATATTCATAACCCATCAATCACAAAAGGCAGAGCAAAAGCGCTGGGGGGGGGGGGGGGGGGGGGGTACGGAGAAAGGGAAAGTTAAAAGAGAAGACGAAGGAAAGGGAGAGGTTGCCCGGCAACTGTCAAGAGAAGCCCGACGATCGTCGCAGATTCCCCCGTAAAAGGCAACCATCCTCTATAGGCTTATCTGATGACGAGTGAAAATAACAGCCAAAAGCAAACCGGGAGAGTTTGAATCAATCTTAGCGACGGACACAGGTCGCTTGGGGTCGAGATCGGTCATCCGTCTTCGAATGACAAACACGACGCGCGCACCACAGTAACAGATGGCTGGCTCGCACATGCGCCGTCCTCACTGTTGTTGTTATTGCTGCTGCTGCTGTACAATTCGAAATTTCCCATTGGCTATGCGCACCAAACGAAGGGACATGCCGCGGTTAACCGAGGAAAGTTCCAAGGGGAAAAAATTATGCAATGCTTTCATTTGGGGATATCCACGAAATGCGCTCATCCATGAAAAGCTGCTTGAGCAGTGATATATGAAAAAAAAAGTGTAATGACATTAACTGTTATGTAATGCTTTCCTGAATGGCATGAATGGCAAGCAAACGTGTATTGCGCTCGTTATATTTATGAAAACGAAGAGAAATGTAATAAATCGAAACTTTAATGATAAAATTCCTATTAATACTTATAACAAATTATTTGTAATTTGCAATTATAAATGGTTATTAAAAATTACAACAACATTTGTTTTTATTAAAAACTATGAAATTTTTCTCAATCACTTGTGTATTTTGGTAATACACGAGGGAGATTCAAAAGAAGAATTTAATATGTCAGTATTAAGGTTACGTTTTGACTCTGCATCGTACGTTGATTTGATATAAGAATCTATTATGTTTCACAGGTTTGTTATGGGTTCTGACAAAAATAATTGAAGGAGTACACGCCACACAAAGAAAATTGACTGTGACGAAATTTTGATATTATTCATTATTTTTTCATAAATTCACTTCTAAGCAATCATGCCATTATGGTATCAAGGTTTGTATCATAGCAAGGAAGAAAAACTGATGAAGAAAGCGGTATTGCCTTACAAATGTTAAACTTTGGCAGTTGGTATTTTGAAAAAGTAATACAAGCAAGAATTTGTCAACTCAAAAGTAGCAGAATCCTTCGACATATGTTGTATTTTTATTTTATTTTATTTTATTTTATTAATAGAACTGGCCCTTATGAAATATAAGACTATAAAATTGATTTTAGTATTTTGTTATTTAGCTTTCTGCAATTGTAATAGAAGGTTCTTAACGATGTTTACAATATGCCTAATACGTCAAACTCATATAGAGGCCTTACAATGTAAAACGATTTCTCGATTATTTACATATTGCTGGAAATTGCAGAAACTAAAGGAGCATTTCAAAAGATTAAATCGAAAAACCAAATTTATTTTACAAAATGACTTTAGAATGACTTTAACGTTGGGCAATTTTGAATTCCGGACAGGACACCTCATTGTTGAGCTCAGAATTTCTGGTGGCCTCACATCAGAACTATACGGAGGGAGGATGGCAAGCATTGGGTGGGAGACGTCATTTTGTGTGCTGCAGGTGGTAAAGTGCGAATGCATTGTTCAAGAGCAGTGTGGATACTGCTGCTGATTCCAGGTATTTGTTCTTCCGGAATGAAACAAATAATGATACGCTGACGGTTCAGTTAGGATAGATATTTCCCAACCTTTTTTTTCTTTTGGCTTGCCTCAAATAAGCATCTAAAATCCCCCTGGATTGGTCTCGGTGGCTCAGTGGTTGCGTGATCGCCTCTGATGCCCGAGGACGCGGGTTCGATCCCGGCCGAGGACGACAAGGATTTTTTCAGGGGGGAAAATCTTGAGATCACGCACGTCCTTCGGAAGGGAAGTAAAGCCGTTGGTCCCGTGTAGTCGTTTGCTGGCTGCACGTTAAAGAAGCAAACGACCCTATAACGCCCCTATAACGCTGTCCTGAAATGACCATAGCAGTTGAAAAGGACGTTTATACCAAACAAACCAAACCAAATCAAAATCCCTCTGGTGGCGTATACAGGGTGCGTAAGGTATTTGAGGACAGATTCACGTCAAGAAAGAAAACAGATATAAGTCGAGATAATAACTTTATTATCGAAACATATCATGAGCATACACAAGAAACCTTCTTGCTATATGGCGATTCAATAAATCTGCCTTCAGCTTCTATAACTGCTTCAATGCGAGATCAAAACCGTCGACATGTGCGAATCAAATGGTCATGGTTCATATTGGTCATTACTCGAACAATGGCAGCGTTCATCTTTGGAGTTATGAAGGTGTCCATTGACCTCTCTTTCCATAACGCTCCATACTTAGTAGTCCAACGGATTCAGGTCAGGGGAGTTATGAGGCCAAATCCGCAGCAAATCAGCTACACACGGATTTTTCAGCTTGTTTAAGAGCCTGAGTAGGCGTTTTTCCCGTGTTTTGTCTGACATAAACTGACCTCTTCGCATACCATACGAGTGATATCTGATGTTTTCATGGACAACATTTCTGATTATTCCTTCCGATACATGGAGAACTTTGGCAAGTGACCTCATGGATGTTCTGGAATTGTCATCGATGGCCTGCTGCACTTGCTGAATAAATTCAGGTTTCTGATGATGTCAGAGCGTGAGACATGCTTTTTACTCTTTGCTACTGGTGCAACATTGCCATCTTCGGTCTCCAACTCCACTTTATGGACGAATGCACTTGTGACCTTTAGAAATCGTCATATCTCTAAATCGATGTGCTCTGCCTTTATTGCCACGATTACTGCATGTCTCTTCATGATTTGTGTTACTTGATGGTCCGCCATTTTGTTTTCCGGAAGCGGAAAGGACATACAATTTACTATAGTGCAGCAGTAGCCAAACGAAGGTGTGTCCTCAAACACCTTACGCACCCTGTAATTATTATCATTCAAAAGTGGACTAATCTTATGGAGGAAGCCTAAAAGCCTAGATAAAATTAAAATAAAAATAAACTTAGTATGAATTTTCAAGTAGAAATAATTGTCCCCCGTCCCTCTTACAAATCAAATTGCCCCATTTTCGAAACACGGAATTAACAGACACAAACGCCTATCAAGTATGCGGAGAGCCATTGAGTCATTCCTTTACAAACTGAACTGAATGCGTCTCAACAATTTAGATCTCCTATACGAAATGCATCCAAGTTCTAAGATCTCCTAATTTATTTTTAAAAACAGCACTGACCGTTGAAAGCTGAAACTGTCGTCACTTTTCAAGTAGGCAATAAATTGGCTTATACAGGCCTATTTATTTTAGCTAATATAAATATCTCGGGAAATCCGAAATACTTTTTCATTAAATTTATTTTTAATTATTTTGTGTTAAATTATCGTTAGATGGCGAATTTCCAGTGATTCAGAGTAATATTTCTTGCATTCTCTATGATAGATGGCGTCGTAGGTAAGATACAGAGGTTGAGTCAAAAGTAGTGGCCGACTCGGGACGGGGAGGGGGGGGGAATTAGAGTTTGACGAATTCTGTGTGAAAACCATTTACCATAAGGGTATATCGCAGGTTATTAAGAGAAAAGAGTGGGAAGAAACGTCAGTACAAATTTGAATGCCATAGGTATTGTGCCACCTGCGTCACCCAGTGTAAAAATATGGCAGAAATATTGGTGATACGCGGGCTCCTTCGTCAGAAAAAAGGGACCAGTGCGCGAGCAGCAGCCGCCAAAATTTGCAGGATGGAAGGTCAGGGTGTGACCAATGAACGGACAGCACGACGGTGGTTCTCCCACTTTTCGTCTGGAGACATGGGCATGGAAGATGCGCCAAGGAGCGGAAGACCCAAAGAAGTGGATGACGCAACCCTACGGCAACAAGTGGAAGCCAACCCAGGCAGCACCACCCGTGGACTAGCGGCGGACATTGGGACATTACAATCGAGTGCGGTTCGACATCTGCACGCCATGGGAAAGGTCAACAGGAGCTGCCGAGTTGGCCCCACGAGCTAACGCCCGCGCAAGCACAACAACGGGTGAAGGTGCGTCTTCAACTGCTGGAAAAAATCGAGGTTCTGCCAGAAACAGCATACAGCCCCGACCTGGCACCTTCCGACTACCATCTCTTCCGGTCCATGGTGCACTTCCTGCGTGGACGGCGCTTCGCCAATGTCAGTGAGGTTGAAGACGCCGTGCGCCCAGAAACCGGAGGAGTGGTTTCGCGAGGGCATCCGCCAACTGGCTGATCGTTAGATGAAGACCATCGAACATGACATGATGGACTCTATTTTGAAGATTAGCAATGAGTGGTTCCTGTCTGGTGCTCATTTAAAAGTTTGCGCGGTGATCGGCCACTACTTTTGACTCAACCTTTGTATTAATAACGAAAGAACACATGTGGAGGCCGTGGTCTGGTGGGCTTTCACTGACCACAACTGTGAAGTTAAGCTATATCAGGCACGGCTAGTCACCGGATGAATGACCATCTTCATCCCCCTGGCTGCTGTGACCATCATACAGCAGTCGTGAATCCAGGTCCATCCAGGGACCCAACTCGTCGGCCTCTGGCCATACAGGCTCTGGATGGACGTATTGGACCCCGATTCATAAATTAAAAAAAAATTGTTACTAGAGATTTCCCTGTCGTTTTTATATATTTTATAATGAAAATCAGTTTGACAACTACTGCTTGATTTTATCTAAATATTTAGAATGAAATAAAGATTGAGTAATCGATGTACTGACCATCTTTGTTTATTGAATTTGCACTATAAAAATTCACAGGGATACTTTTCTTTGTTAAACTTACTGGTGGTTTTTTTTATTTGAAGGTAATTTCTAGTTTTTCTTTAAATTTTCTAAGAAATCCAAGATGTTTCTCCGTTGTGTTCATGAAAGTCTTCAAGGAAACGAAGCAATATTTTGATTAGTAAAAATTTTTCCATACATATTTTTCATATGTTTTTTCACAGAAATATTATTTCTTATTGCCCATTATGGTGATTGCAAAACTTATAAAAAGATATCATACGTAGGCACTAAACAGGCCTATTAATAATTTTTTCTAATTTTAATGCATTTTAAATAGAATTAAGTATATCTCGGGAAAAGAATCACTTTCATTCCGCAATCCCGGGATAAGCAAAAACCCTATGAGAAACCCTATTTCCAACATTTACTCCAACCAGCGAATCATGAGAACTGTCAATGATACAATGGAAATCAGCTGGTGCAAAATTTAGATTCGTACCGAAATTGCTGTAAAATTAATCAGAAATTAATTTTCTTCAGGAGATTCGTAATACTTTCTTGCTCGAGCACGCGTTAAACAAAGTGCAATTTAAGCAGGAAATGTGAGCGATAAATAAAGGACTTGTGTAAAAAAGCTAAGGCAGCCGCTGATTGACTGATGAACTTAGCCAACCTCAAAACCACGTGATTTATTGTAGGAGAAGGAATTCTGATGACACGTCTGTTGGGACTATAATCGTGCAGAGTTCTCAGAAAGCAGACGCCACGATTCCATGACCGCCGCATTTTCACAGGTCTGTTTTGCCCACTGGAAAGTGACTGATGCAAAACCGGAACTACATTCCTGTTCATCATATCGCCCCGTTCAGAAGTTTCTTAGCAACAACTCATGCTCCCACCTGACCTCACGCAACAGTCGCGTTCACAACCTCTTAACTTTTCTCACTTATCTTGTTCGCGTTCACTGAAAGTGACTTAATTTTGAGGAAAGCGAAGTCTCAAAAGTGACTTTTCTGAAAGCGAATCAGTACCCACTTTCCCCTCTGCTTTTCTTACTTTTCTGGCTTTGCAGCCACTAACTTCCGGTATAGTGGTAGCCATATTGAATCGCCGCTTCGCCCACCGATAAAACTTGCAATTTAAAGGTGTAAGTAACATATTTAACGTTGTAAGTTTTGTTGGTTATAAATTAAGGAATAATAAAACATGGAGAACAATAAAAAACATTTTTCACAATCAATAAGTCACTTACTATTTTTCAAACAATTTCATCATGCTATTTATGGCTGACGCAACTTCCATCTTTTAAAATTTATTTCCTATCGGACATTTCAGTTAATAATATTAAAGTAATAAACTATGCTATTTGTGCTCGCAGGGAAGCTGGAAAGCTGGAATTACGATAGATGCGTACGAATACAGGAAGCCATTCTCAGATGATGAGGTCGCTAACTCTCCCAGTGGTGTCAGCTTAATATGAATCTGACTTTTAAAAAGAAAACTTCTGGACCATCATTAAATTCGAACGATTGCTGATTTTTTCTATCGAAAACAGTTCGTGCCGATTTATACGTTCTCAATAGGAATTTAGTATTGATTAAAATGCGTACCAGTAAATGCATTTTCCACTTAAAATCCGGCAGGATTGTATAATACAGGGTGATTACAAAAGAACTTCACACTTTTAAAAAATTATTACATCAAAGCTATTCAGAATATAGACACACCACATACGGATTCTTAAAGAAAACTCTTGAAGTTTATTGTGACACAGTCAAAGATGTTCAATATGCCCCCCTGTAGTCGAATTCGTCCCAAACCCGCATTAACATGTCTACATCAATCCCACGTATCGCTATCGTAATGCGTTCTTTCAGTTCGTCCAGGTCACGGGGAAGGGGTAGGGTGAAGACCTTGTCCTTTACACACCCCATAAAAAGAAATCACAGCGGTGGATTGGTCGAGCAAACAATAACCTGGAACTTGCAAAGTGGCCACCGCGGAGCCCCGACCTCACACCTTGTGATTTCTTTTTATGGGAGTGTGTGTGTGTGTAAAGGACAAGGTCTTCACCCTACCCCTTCCCCGTGACCTAGACGAGCTGAAAGAACGCATTACGGTAGCGATACGTGGGATTGATGGAGACATGTTAATGCGGGTTTGGGACGAATTCGACTACAGGGGGGCATATTGAACATCTTTAACTGTGTCACAATAAACTTCAAGAGTTTTTCTTTAAGAATCCGTATGTGGTGTGTCTATATTCTGAATAGCTTTGATGTAATAAATTTTTAAAAGTGTGAAATTTTTTTGTAATCACCCTGTACAATGACATTCAACCATTTATAATGTTTAATTGGTTTTAATAAATGGCATGAAATGGCTCCTCTTTGCTTCAAAGTTTACATGCCAAACATGCATCTTGGGTTCTTATTAACTAATTTGATGAATCTATACATTGAAATCGGAACAATATTCCAATTCAAAATAAATTGCCTTCTTTAATAAAATTCGTTTGAATTTTAAGTAGTTATTATTTTTAGTTCTAAATAAATCCATCTCCAAGAGAAAACACTTTAAGAACTAAAACTAGCAATATGATTTTAAGACGTTTAAGAGTATTAATTTTATTTTATTTTTACTTTTTAGAAGCCAATACCGAATTATTGAAAACCTATATCCTTAACTTTCCTTTAAATAGTTTCATGCCTGAATTTTATCATAATTTCTATCAGATTTGATTTTGAACACGAAATTCTGTTTCCTTATTAGAATAGAAAGGGAGATTTATTTTTTAAAAATTTAAGTGCCAAAAGGAGGAGTCGTCGTAAAGTCGGAAGAAAATTTATAAATTTCTGTCTCATTTATATTAGTCATAATTTCTGGCGTCACCAAAATTTAACTTGTCACTAACTCACGAGAATTGAAAAAAAAGCTGAAATTTTATTTTTATCCGCTTGTATTTTCGCATACAATGCAGTAGCATTTTGAATAGTAACACGGTAAAATACGATACCAATTTTAATTTTAAAGTGAGGACAATAAATTATACTTCAGCAATCGAAAACAACACTACAGCGGCCAAAAGATTCGACGCAACATAAATTAAAAGTTGAAAACAAAAAAAATATACCCGAAAATCATTTAGTGGGGTTAAAAAAAGACCAACTTTGAAAATTAGTTTGCTTTTAATTTCATATTTACGCTAAAAGTTTTCAATCACAAGACATTGGATGAAAGCATTGGAAATCGTAACTGACTTAAGAATCCAAGGAATGAATTCACAGCAAGCAGAGAGATGTGTGTGCACATGATGAAGAGAGATGAGATTTTGTTATAACAACACGATTGCCCAGAAATTGCCAGGGGATTTTGCCAAAAGTTATCATTTCAGCGCCATATCCTCGGCTTAAGAAAAATAAAATTCTATTTAATAGGTCAAATAAGTAATGTCGATTACCAGCTCTTTATTTAGATTTGCCTTCAACATGACCGTAAAATTTAAAAAGTGTTAAAACGGTAGCCGTAAGAAGTAGCGTAAATGAAAAATGCAGATTCACTTCATGTGGAGCAAACTACGATCCTTCGTTATTCTCTCAGGAGCAGAACAATTACGAGGGGAAGATTTCATAAAAATGTCATTTTACAACTTAAAAAAATTGATGACGAATGAAGTGATGATATGCTGGTTAGAGAGGCTTAGAATAAACAAGCAGGATAACCAGCATAACCCAGCGAAGGATATTGGTGTTGGATGCCTTCAGAAAATATCACAAAGATGAAGGTAAAAATGAAATACATTTCAGGTAATTGTAATGCCTGGAGGCATGACCTCACAGCTTCAAATTTGGATGTTGTCATGAATAAACTTCTAAAGAACTATGTAAGACTAGCTGATTTAAAAGATCCCTAATTAAAAATTACTATTGAATCAATTATCAAAGGATTTAAAATCCTTTTGAAAATTTGATTTCAGAACGGAAAATTTAAAAATATTTACATTTCTCACTACCCCGATTGATCTTCACATATACAGGCCTTCAATAGGAGGAGTCTTAATTGTTGGAAGGACATAATCGGTTGTTTAGTATTCTGAAGAAATGAGTAGGTGTAAAGATCATAATCCGAGATGAACTGAGCGGCCTGAATGACTCTTGCGTTTTCAGTTAAGGAGCTATCTGACGTCAACGCGTACAGAGTTTGACCATAATAGGACACTATGTAACATTTGAAAACGGTAGATTCCGTTACTTTGGACACTGGATATCCGAAGCAGCCGTTTATTTGGGATAAAGCTCAAAGAACAGAATCGTATGGGCGGGGGGGAAGTCTTGTTTTTCTTCGCTTAATTGGACACAATGCCGTCGATTATTTGGGGCATTTTTCCTCCCTCTCTCCATCTTTGGAGCTTGCAGTGAAATCATTAATTTGTCTGCTTACCCGAACCAACCAAATAGGGCCAATCAGGACATCCTGCTCGAATTACTTCTGAAACTTTTCAAAGCTCTACTCCTGATTAGTCATCTGTAAAGCCAAGAATGTATTTATATAGTATTCTACTTCCGTAATCTTCAACTAGCAACTGAAAAAGTATGTGTAGAGCTTTTACAGTTCTACAGCTATTACTTTGAAAATTTTGCGTCCTCGCAAAATGCCACGTAAAGATTTCTTACTAGCCCAAATAAGTTGGTGGATATTAACAATGAGTGAATATACAAGGGACTAACAAAAAATTTCCAGAATTGTAGTCTTGTCAGAGAAATGATTGGTCATTCTTTGGCACTTACTTGTCTAAGTGAAAACATTAAATTTTATTTTGAAAAAACGTCTGAAATGGCACCTACATCACCAATAATTCGAGCCTGCCAGTTGTATGAATTTAAATTTGGTCATCAAGCAGCGGAGGCTGCTCGTAACATTTGTATAGCATTCGGTGATGATTCTATCACCGACCGGACGGCACAAAATTGGTTCAAAAAATTTAGAACTGGTGATGAGCGTCTTGAAGATTCTCTTGTGTGTTTGGTGGACAACAGTTGGTGTAGCCCATTATAAGCTCCAAATCCAGGATAAACTATCACAGCAGACGTGTATGTTGGTCAGCTTCTACGTACACATGAAAATACCAAACAAAAGCAGCCAGCTCTTGCGAACCGTAAGGGTGTTGTTTTTCTTCATGACAACGCACGTCCGCATACGGCAAAGCTGACCCGTCAGGCAATAAACAAACTTGCCTGGAAAGAGTTACCTCATCCACCGTATTCTCCGGATATCTCTCCAACAGATTATCACCTTTTCCGATCTCTCGATAACCGTTTGAGAAACAAGTGCTTCAAGACAGAAGAAGAGCTAAAACATGAACTGGGTGTGTTTTTCAACTGTAAAACTCGTGACTTTTATAAACAAGTTTTGATCTAAAAGTTTATTCTTATATTGTATCTTGTGACGTTTATCTTAACTCATCTCGTTCAAACAACTGTATTTCCTTTTTTTAAGACTATTCTATATTGAGCATGAATCTCTTAAATCCATAAGAATAATGAAACACTTAAAGCCGGAAATTTCTGAGAAAACCGGTGCTTTATGGGTCTTCTGCAAGTTGCATGCATGCCACCACATGGCAAAAAAAAAATCCTCAACTTGTGAAAGATAAATGCATATGGAGTCATTAGAATCCTTGCATGTGGTTTTTTTAAAGCGATTCTTGACCTTAAATATGCTTTTAGATGCCTGAACTCTAATATTATAAGGACTGGTACAAATAAGAAAGGCAAACAATTATTGTTATAGTATAATATGTGACAGAAAAATTGAAATCAGAAGTGGAATGCGCTTTATTACTTGTGATTAGTGTTTCAAAGAATGTGAATAAAACTGTATACAAAAGTAACAAGAATGATTTTACCGCCAAAGCGGATAAAGGGAGCACATTTTCGTGTTATAGCATCATACACTACTGTTTATAAAAATCGCAACACCTTGATGGAATAGCCCAATCTGCATTAAATTTGGAGCATTTGCATATCATGGGTCAGAAAAGAAACCATTAGATTTTCAGGTCAATACAATGCGTTTTATTGTCACATTAGTATCGGGTGAAACCACCGTGGGATGCAATTACAGCCTCTAAACGTCGTGGCATTGAGTCAAACAAGCTCTGAATAAGGGCCTGGGGAATGTCCTGCCATGCTCTGTCTACACGGGTATACAGTTCATCCACAGTTGCTGCTGTAGGAGTCTGACGAGCCAATCGATGAGCAACACTGTCCCACACATGTTCGATTAGGGATATGTCTGGTGAACGAGCAGGCCAGGGGAACAAGGGCGTCTGATGTGCTTTGAAAAAGGCGAGGACATTTCTGGCCACATGCGGTCGGGCATTGTCTTGTTGGAATACAGCGCCTGGAAGGTTCTGCAGGAAGGGGATGACCTCGGGTTGCACAACTTTCCTGATGTACCGGTCACTGTTCAGATTGCCATGGATTCTGATCAGACGGGAACGGCCATGGTAACTGATTGCACCCCACACCATCATCCCTGGCGTTTGTCCTGAATGACGCTGCAGGATGCATTCTGGAAGGCCGCGCTAGCCACGATGTCTTCTGACTCGTAACCTGCCGTCATGGTGCTGAAAGTTAAACCTTGACTCATCCGAAAACACAACTTGTTGCCATTCAGCTTGCCACTGTTGGTGTTGATGGGCCCATTGCAACCTGAGGCGCCGGTGGTTTTGAGTCAAAGGAATCCGCAACAATGGTACTCGTGCCATCAATCCTCTGGAAATCAAACGGCGTCGTACAGTGCTAGCAGACATTGTTCTGCCTACTGTAGCACCCCACTGTTGTGCTAACACTGTGGAAGTGGCTGTACGATCTGCTACACACATGCGATAGAGGTGTCTGTCATCTCGCGGTGTCGTCATGCTGGGTCTTCCTGAGCCTGGTCTTCGGTGTGCCCTGTTCTCTTCGCTCCACTGCCTCCATGCACGCATAATTGTCGTTGCATTACGTCCTACACGAGCAGCAATGTCACGATACGACCATCCCGCTTCACGCAGACCAATTATGCGTCCTCTTTCAAAGTCTGTCAGCTGTTGATATGGTACCCTTCGTCGTCGTCGAGGCATGGTGTTCTTTCAAGCAATTACTCTGAAAATCTAATCATTTATACTCTGACCCATTGTATGCAAATATTGCAAATTGCATATGGATTAGACCATTCCATCAGGGTGTTGCGATTTTTATAAACAGTAGTGTACATGGATATATAGAATTAATCAGCATTTTAAAACGTTTTAGAGAAAATATAAGAAAACTAAATTGTAAATTACAATTTAAGTAAACTAATGTATAGAGAGAATTTAAACTAATAAACTCGAAGAACTGAAAGGTTAAATGGAGAGTGAAGTTATTCTTTATATATTTGAACAAATAAATGTTCTTCAATTTGTAGGCATTCCCACATAATGTTAAACGAAGTGAGCTTCAATTGCTGAAGCGTTGTGTGTAAGCGTCTATTATTTTTTCATATTCAGTTACTAAAGTGTTTCCACGTTATCACGTACTATTGAACCAAGCGATTAACTACTACTAATTAGCAATATGTCTCAAAGTAAATTAGTTTTAGATACCATTAAGCCTAGCAGCAATATGCTCTTGATACAAATAAGCTGTGGATAACAATAGTCTAACAACTCGTAAGGAGATGTTCATATATTACACGCCATATATTAGTATTGAAAGTTTCCAAAGGTAACATATACCACAATTAAAACATGTACTACTAAACAATTCCGACTACCATTAATTACTCATTATATTTACTCATGACACCTTGTTACTTGTTTGATATATTACACGCCATATCTTAGCATTGAAAATTCCAAAAGTACATATAGTACCATTACGACACGTGCTACTAAGCCAATTCCCACTATAATTATTTACTCGTTATATTTACTCATAACACGTTGTTACAAGTTGTTTTATATACTGCATGCCATATCTTAACATTGAAAGTTCCAACGGTACCATATGGTACCATTAGGGCACGTGGTACTAAACCAATTCCCACTATCATTATTTACTCGTTATATTCACTCATGACACGTTGTTACGAGTTGTTTGATATATTATATGCTATATCTTAGCATTGAAAGTACCATATGGTACCATTAAAACACGTACTACTAAGCAGTTCCCACTATCATTATTTACGCGTTATACTCATTCATGAGACATCCTTACAGGTACACGTGCCACTAGACCAAGATCTGCTATCACTAGTTACTCTAATACAGGTTGAGGCATTTATCTTGAGACAACTGAATATTTCGGAAAAATAAGCATTGTACGAAAAAATGTCCAAAATCAAAAGTGAATTATTTCGCGGGGAAAATTCATTAGTTAAAAAATTACCCCCTTATGAGACGCACTGGGAGGAGGGGGTAACTTTGAAATCTTAAATAGGAACCCCTATTTTTAATGGTATATTCAGATTGTACACAATATTCGAGAAATGTTTTATTCTTGGTGTTTTTTCAATTGATCCAACCGTTTAGGAGATAGAGGCCCTGAAAGTGTGGAACTCCAATCCAGTATTTTTCAATACACACGCATAGACTCTGTCTCCATAGGACTGCTGCCCCTAAAAGTTTACTTGTGTACTAAAAAATTTTGAATTTTTGAAATTGTGACTTCGGATTCTTAAAGACCATTAAAAAGTAAATAGGAATGTCTGTAAGACCCACTCTCTATCTCTTTGTCTTCATCGATAAAATTGGGTTCAAAACTTTAAAGGACACTTTCAGGGCCTCTATCTCCTAAACGGTTGGATCAATTGAAAAAACACCAAAAATAAAACATTTCTCGAATATTGTGTACAATCTGAATATACCATTAAAAATAGGGGTTCCTATTTAAGATTTCAAAGTTACCTCCTCCCCCAACAAGGGAGGGGGGGGGTAATTTTTTAACTAATGAATTTCCCCCGCGAAATAATTCACTTCTGATTTTGGACTTTTTTTCGTACAATGCTTAGTTTCCGAGATAATCAGCTGTCTCAAGATAAATGCCTCACCCTGTATATTCGTTCATGAGACGTCGTGACGATTTGTTTGATATATTATATGCCATATATGGTTATAGGAAATTTTTAAGGGGGTATCATAATGGTACCATTAAGCATGTACATATTCCGGCTATCTCACGTTCGAACTTGTTCGTGCTCTGTCCCGTATTAATGGATTGATGAAAATTGTGTGTGAAAAAGTTAATTCTTTTTCAAGTTATCGTAATAAATAAGAAGCTCCCTACGAATAAAGAATTCTTTTGATTTAGATACCAATCTCCCTTTTTAATAATCATCAATCACGTGCATCCTGCACGCGCACCATCTCATTAACGTTTAGAGCACGCGCAGAGCCGAACCGATGTGCTCAGCACGCGTTTTCCCCAATGCAAGGATAATTCGTGTCTTCCAGCAATTCAATACATGCACTTTTTCTATTGCAACGCAATGCATTGTTGGAATTGTGTCTACAGACGGACCGACGGACAGCTGGACAAACCGATCACATGAGCACTTTTCTACGAAAATGTGCTAAAAAGGAATTTATAATTTAGTATCTCGCTGATAATGATGGAGATTATTTTGATGAATAAAAAATTCATTTATGCATTAATCTGAGCGTCAATTGTAATATTTGCAAAAACGAAAAAACTTTCCCCTGGACCTGATACTTTCCTTGGGCAAACACACACTTACTCCAACGAGACTGCCACTTCTGGAAAGCCCGTGCGAACTCATCCATTGTATTGGACTTGAGACCGGCTGCCGCACTTATAGGCAAACATCACCTGTCACAACCTGGTCCATGAACTGTGGATCCGCAGATGCTCGTTCAAACAGATCATCAGCAATTGACATCCGACATTCCATCTGATCTGCATTCAACTGATGCGGAACGAACTTCGCGCAGACTCGTCGCGTCCCCATTTCCTCAACCAAGATCGCCTGAGCGGACTCGAAAGAAATGCTCATTTCTGAAGCTACTTCGTTGATGGGTTATCCTCCGATCAGTACGCACCAACTCCAGCACTTTTGCGACTTTTTCAGGTTAGCTGGAGGTTTTTGCTCTTCCTGACCGCGGCTCATCTTCGAGACTGTCCTGGCCCACCTTAAACTGGTTGAACCAATCAAACACAGCTGATTTCTTAAGAGCACTATCCCCTACGCTTGCTTGCAGTGTCTCCGTAGCACTTTTTCCAAGCTTGAACATGAACTTGATGTTTCCTCTCTGCTCAAACTGTGATATCGCGCCAGCATGTGTTACCTCCTCTTACAAGCACACGCTACAGCTCCCGAATAACACGTCCGAACACTATCCAATCACACGTGCGCGCGCTTGGGACGTAGAGGGCGCTGATTATAGAGCGGCGCTTTCCAGACTTACGGCGCTTTCCAGACTTACGGCGCTCACCGGCCAGACTACAATTCCGGGAACTTTTTGATAGTCCCTTGTAGACATACATACAGTGTCTGCGTGAAAAATACCGTACCTATTAAAATAAAAGTAAAAATAAAAATAAAAATACGTATTTGGCACTGATTTATTTTGAAACTATATCAGTAAACATTCCTTGTTCGTTTAAACTGCATTTGTCTTTTTTATATCACTTTTGACTACATTATTTACTTACATGAGATTTCCATAATTGGGGTAGCTGCTAAACTAGGGCAAAATGTACTAG
Source organism: Rhysida immarginata (assembly GCA_023313115.1). Taxonomy (NCBI): domain Eukaryota; kingdom Metazoa; phylum Arthropoda; class Chilopoda; order Scolopendromorpha; family Scolopendridae; genus Rhysida; species Rhysida immarginata. Next base: position 759,008 of record JAHWFO010115698.1, read on the forward strand.
TCCGGATGTGTCCCGATTAAACGGAATCTAGTGTATTTGTAAGCATTTCTTCGGAGTGAATTTTATACTACACTCCCACATAATGAACGCAACGTCTATAAACAGAAGGTCAGGACACGATCCCACAATTCTTTGCGCCAGCGGCCATTTTGGTTCTAAACTGCATTAAGTCACTAACCAACCTCTAATGAAATCAATGATTCCAAACTAATTACAGTTCACATCTCTTAAATAAAAAAAATGTAAAAGGAAAATTTTTACAAATAATATTGGACTCTTTAACTTAAAAGCTGATATGTGCATGCAAACATGATATTACTGAATAAGTAATATTTATTGTCTTTCCGATTATATATTTTTCCAGAGGATTTTAATGAAAAATATGCATGCAAAACAATGCATGAAAATCTCTCCAGATACATTAGAATAAACGCAAAAATTTTCAATTCTAAAATTTCACTATTTTCCAAATTTTATTTTATTTATATAATTTATTACAAAATTGTTGATTTATTATTTATTGCAAAATTTTCTTTTTATATTTATTGCAAAATTTTCTTTTTATATTTATTGCAAAGTTTTCTTTTTATATTTATTGTAAAATTTTCTATATATTTAATTTATTTCAAAATTGACGTTTATGTGAAAATTATTGTAATGCGAGATGAAAATATGACCAAAGACCTTATTTTTAAAAGGTCCCGTGTATTTAATTAAAAAGATTAAAAATCACCTGTAAACCTTATTTTTCGACACTTCATAAAAACTTTTAATAATAATTTCAAGAAGTTTAAAAACTTCAAAAAATTAATTAATTAAAAAAACTAGATCAAGAAATATCAGAATGACATCATAATAAGAGTTTAAAATCAATTAAAAATTTCTTAATGCACCAATAAATTTTAAATTTTGGCTTAATAACAGTTTTAACATTAATGGCCTAATGAAAATTTTGACATATAGCCTGATAATTATTCAGACATAATTTTGAAAAGATTAAATTTACAATTTTCTGTTTCGGGTTGAAAACATAACTTGTCATAACTTAAATTATGTCCAAATTTTCAGGCTTAATTTATCAACATAAATTAAGTTATGACAAGTTATGTTTTCAATCCGAAACTGAAAATTGTAAATTTAATCTTTTCAAAATTATGTTTATATTATAATAATAACATATTATTAATAAGGCTATATGTCAAAATTGTTATTAGGCCATTATAGTGCACTGCCCGGCACAAAAGAAAAAGGAAACTGTGGCATGTGGAAATAAAACAGTAATCAGGGCATTACTTATTACTGATACCAGGAATAAGTAATACCATAGTTAAGAATGACTATGGTAATACCTCGTTTCCAGTCCGTTTCTGATTGGTTAAACCAGTTTTATTCATTTACACATGCGTCAGTTTCCTTTTTCTTTCGTGCCGGGCACTATAATGTTAAAATTATATTAGGCCAAAATTTAAAAATTATGAGTGTATTAAGAAATTTAAAATTCATTTTGAAATCTTATTAAGCGGTCATTTTCTGAATTTCCTTGATTTAGTTTTTTTTTTTATTAACTAATTTCTTAAAGTTTTTTTAAAATTCATGCAATTATTCAATTAATTCACTTCAAGTATAATTGTAATGAAATTTTAATAATTTTAGAATATTTTTAGTTTTTCCGGTTTTCTTACGTTGAGGTTTTAAAATGCTATATTTTACTAATATTTATTACTTCTACTTCAATGTCTCATTTTGATTATTTAATTAATATTTTTGTACGAAAATCGCCTATATTTAACATGAAAATTGTGTAGGAAACGCCACATTTAGAACCAAAATGGCGGCTCCATTTTCGTGTCCTGACCTTCTTTTATAGACCTTGAATGAACGCAATTCCCTACGGCGCCATCTAGTAGTCAAAAAATGACTATTCTGATATTAAATTTCTTCATTATGAACGAAAATTTCAACTTCTTTCTGGTACATTACTTGGCAAATAGGTCAGATTGCTGCACATATCTTGTGATTTATTGCATTTTCAAATTTTCTGTTTCTTTTGAATCACTGTCTAAAGCAGTGGATGATGCCAAAGATGATGCTCTCTGGTGTGATTAAAAATAGCTTCAGTTTAGATCAAATAAAGATTTATGTTCTTAATTATTTGTGATTTTATGCTTCGATTATGTGAAAAAAATTGGGTCCCTTAAAATGAAGTCAAAAAACAGAGCCATTAAATTGGAAATCGTAAATAGGGTAATTCAGTATTTGTAATTAAAGATATTTATATGCGTAAATTAAGTGTTCAAGTACCCCTGCTATTTTTAGCCAAATACTCAGAAATTTTTAAGTTACATGCAGTTAACTTGAAGTTATGGTAAAATTTCCTTTATTTGAAGAAATTCTTTATATACATATTCTTCCATGAAAATTACGAAACTAAGAATTCGAAAATCGACTGTAAAAGTTTTTAAATGAAGACGTTGAATGGGGACATCCAAACCACATAGAAGTGTTTCGCAGAAACTTTCTTTTTTTGTTCGTTGCCATTGGTTTCGGTTGCCAAACAAAAATTATGGGAGGGAATCCTGAGACTTACAAGTATCCAGTTTAAGCAACGGCCGATGTGTCCATTTTCAAGGAAACGATAATACCACTGAAATGAATCCCCTCGCCTTAAAAGATCATGCATTTAAAAAGGGTAAATAGGCAAGTGAACCCAAAGAAGAGAAATTGCAATGAAGGGATCGATATCTTAAACCCAATTTACCGGTATTTGTACTGCCGGCATCTCTTTCGGCACTATTTTTCTCCAATCGAGAGAGAGAGAGAGAGAGAGACCACAAGGATTTTTTATCCCCCTCCTTCCTACGCTTTCGACCGTCGGTAGTTCGGTCCACGGCCACCAGACGTCGCCACTCGTCTCACTGATTTATGGTCCAAGAAAAGGCGCATAAACTTGGATAAGGTTTTGTTTTTTTGATTTGATACATGGTTCTCTTCCGAAGAAACGCTTATGTATACAACGCCAGAACTTCGTTGCCATCTCAAGTCGAGGCTCTCGAATTTTTTTTTTTATTTCGCATATTTTTCTTCTACTTTTTTTTTTCTTTTTGAAAGCAAAATTTGTTGAAGAAGGCAGCCCCCTCATTTTTTGGATTGCTGCCGATTTATTTTGACTTGCGCAATAGTGGCAAAATTTTTTAATTCCTGCGGAATGGAAACGTCGTATTAACTCAACAAAAAAAAAAAACATGAGATTTCGTATAAGAATTGGAAGAAAAAGAGCTGTGTTAATTGGGAATAAATAACTCGACAGGACGATCAAACCTTCTGGTTGATCTCTCAGAAACACACTAAACCGAAATGCAAAGCTGAATAAGGTCGACAAGTAATTATAAGAGCCTTGTTAATAATTGGTCTAAATATTCTTTTTCTATTTATTATATAATTCGAAATAAATCAGATGCGACCAATTTTTTCTATATTTACCTCAAACAGCTATACATTATTTTCCACTTTTCAAATTCGATTTTTTCACAGAAATGTATAAAAATTAAGGACTGAAAACATAAAATATTTATTAAAAATATTCAATAAAAATCATATTAAACCTCATCTCATTTTATTTAAATGTTTTCTCTGTTACCCGCTGTGGAAATTGGAACTAGTCCGATTCTGACGTCATAAACCCGACCTCGTTTTTATGCAGATTTCATACACTTTAGCCAAAAAAAAGGCAAAAAAAAGATAAGTAAAAAAAATAAATAAATAAAAGACAGCCATAACTTCTCAAAGTTGCCCAATATTTTATCCAACGCTAAGAATTGCACTCGGATGTAAAAATACATTATCTATTAAAACGCATCTTGTATCATTTTATCTCATTTAAAAAAATAATGACGTAAATTATAGTATGACGCAATAGCAGTATAATCTTCCATTTCCGAACTTAAAAACGCCAAATGAAGTTTTAACTGTAATAAGAAGCTTATAAATAATTCTTATTACGTCTTTAAACATTTTTAATATCGCTGTCTTATTTGCTGGATATAAGTATCATTAAACATAATAAATATTATGGGATAGGGGGAAAGCAAAATTAATATATGTTATTAATGTAGAATTGAATCTCTGATGTGCAAACAGTTTAGTGGAAATCTATATTTTAGTTATAATGAGAATACAGTCGAACTCCTTTATTACGAATCCGATTAATACAAATTATTGCTTAATACGGTTTTTTCTCTGACCCCGACCCCATGATTTCAATTTCGATATAAAAATTGGTCGTTTAATACGAATTATATTTTAAAGTAATTCCAGGTAATACGAACAAAATGAAGAAATTCATATCAAAAACAAGATCTTTATTGTGGCAAATAATTCTGATTGGTTCTTAGTCTAAACGAACATTTGACATATGTGAATTCTGATTGGTTTTCAGTGCTTATATAAAAAAGGGCATTTCAATCCATTAATCAGAATACGCACTATTCAACCCAACGACGTATATTAAAGATAGACTCCGAATCCTATTGTTAACAGCGGCAAAAAATGAAGCAAATTGAGCCATGATAGTTCTGGGCAGGAGTGAGCCGTGGAGTAAATAGCTGTCTGGCTGCTTTGTTTTTGAAGATTTTGGGCCTGAGGAATAATTAATTCAAAACCATTCCTCAAAGTTAAACTACGTACAACTGTACAAATAGACAAGAAAAAGGATCAGGAATCATTTTCCACAAAAATAAATCAAAAATACGTAACTAAAATGAGAATACGTAACTGAAAGACAATCGAAACGAAATTGAAATTAAACCATGATCGAAAAATGGTTTATAAAATATAAGAAAATACTCCGTGATCGGCTTGTGAAAGAATCATTAATCAGCTACTGTCATGTTTTGCATCATCTTCACTCACTTTCGGCCATGACAGTTCTGGGCATGGAGCTTCCCAATTTGCTTCAAGTTACAACTATTGCTTCGGAGTCTATCTTTAATATACGTCATTGATTTAACCCCTGTTCACTCCATTTTGATTTCATTGTTTCACGGTTCATTACATTTCATTTCATTGTTTCATTACATTATCGACATTATCACTACAGCATCACAAAAGAGGAAATGCAACGATCTTCGCTGGATTAAAAGTTATCAGTTTATGATGCTGTAAAGAAATCAACAGCAAAGAGAAAAAACTTAGCTAAAGAACTTAACTTTTCACCGTCAAGATAATGAAGTATGCCGATAAGATTAGACAGCAATGGAACATTAAGGAAAAGGAATGCATATGTTTATAGAACACACGAGAGAATTTGGGTTTTAGAGCACACGCGGATGTGGAAGAGGCCAAATTGACAAGGTTGAATATGGCGAATCTGAAGAGGCAGAGAGTGATGACGAACAGACAAAGATCTGCCCATCTAAAAAGCGTATGTTGTCTATTTTAGATGAAATGAAGTCATATATCCTGTATAGGAGTGGTATTCCTTCAGATCTTTTGCATTTCTGGTAGTATTTCTATAAATAATGCTATTACAAACAAATACATGTATGTTCATTCATGTAAACAAACTATAATAACCAATATTTATCTGAAAGAAAAGAATGACGATAATTTTTAACAATCTGGTCCGAGGCTTGATTCATAACACTATTACATCAGGATTTCCTTTCATTATCGGATAATACTAATCCCGGATAATACGAACAAATTTTCTGAACCCTGAGATTCGTGTTAACGGGGTTCGACTGTATTAGCAAATACAAGAACAAGCATAAAATCTAATGTATTTTGCATTTAGCTGTTAAAACAATACTGCATTTAGTAACAAACTAAATAAGAACAGAAACCAGAATTCCATAATGAGATTTATAATCTTGATCCACGGATGTATACAATTGTGCCAAAAGTCCTCTCCCTACAAAGTAACGGATAACACCCAAGTTGTTTTATGTAAATTTCGCAAAGCTTCTGTGGCCGGATGTTATATAAACCCTCATCTGCTTACTGCATATCAGAACGGTTCATTACATTGAATAGTTACGATGGAATAGGGCGTGAGAGAAAACTGTTGCAGTAATCGCTCTTCACAAGTGCAACAAGTCAGCAAAGGAAATTTTCACTCTACTTAAACCTCTGAAAATGACGCAAAAATTTGTTTATCGTGCTTTTAAACAATACAATAACATCTCGTGTGTGGATAATAAGGCGAGGAGCGGTCGTCCTCGCGCTTCAAGAACTCCTGCAGCCATTAAAGCGGTGCGTGAAAGAATTCGACGAAATCCCTTCCGCAAACAGAAAATCTTATCATGGAAGATGAAGATACCAAGAAGAACGATGTCTAGGATCATCAAGCAAGACCTTGGGCTTGGGGTTATCGAAGACAGACTGGCCAACGCCTAACAGTTGCTTTACGTGACAACAGGACAACAAGATGACAACAAGATGCAAACTCCTGCTTCAACGGCACGCGGATAGAGGACACCGACGAATCCTGTTTACAGACGAGAAAATTTTTATCGTTGAAGAAAGTTCAATAGGCAAAATGACTTTCACCGTATGTACGCTCGAAGCTCTCGAGAAGCCTCTGAGAAGATTCCGATAGTGCAGAGAAGCCATCGCCCGGCGTCGGTGATGGTTTGGTGGGAAGTTAGTTATGGGGGGGTGAACAAATTGCATTTCTATGAGCAAGGTGTCAAAACGAAGACTGCGTTTTTAGAACAAGTTGTTAAGCTCCTTAACAATACTTTGTTTTCTGGAAAATGGGTCTTTCAGCAACACTCGCCACCCACCCACAAGGACAAAACAACACAGCTTTAGCTTCAAGAGAATTTACTCGATTTCATCTCCGCAGAAGATTGGCCCTCGGGAAGCTCCGATTTTAACCCCCTTGACTATCGTCTTTGGAACATTTTGGAGGAGAAGGCTTGCTCAAAGCTCCACGGCAATATTGACAGCAGATCTTGTTGCTGCAGTAGCATACCCTTAGAGGTAGTGCATGCTGCCATCGATGAGTGGCCGTACCGTTTGAAGCTGTGTACGTGCTAAGAGTGGCCATTTTGAATAATTTTTATAACTATTCTACAGGAATGAGGCAATAATGAATATATTACTCTTTTCTTTTGTTGCAATGTGCTCATCGGATAAACTCATTGTTCCGTGGGACAGAAATCTAGCGAACCATTTAAAAATACGTGCACGAGATAGTGCGTCATAACCATACATTTACTTTATAAACTTGTAAGTTTCCGCAGAACTTATTGTTTGCCATTTGTTCCATGTTTAATATTGGAACCTCAACTAATGACTGCGAACGGTTGAAGCACGAGAATGTATAGGGGCGCGCAACTTTATTGTTACAACTAGTACAGTAGACAACAATGATAGTTTATAGATCGAAAACACGCATCGTCGTGGTCGCACATGCTTGAACACGTTCAAAGTAGCGTCAGTCTCGTTTATTAATTGTCGAATCTTGTATTATGCGTCTAATATACGCGCGACCATTTGAACTCAGCCTAAGAAGTATATATCATAAAGGAGAAATAAGATAGAGAGGGTATTTGCCTGCGCATTGAGTGATTTCAGGTGTCAACATTGAGGCAAAATAGCCAATAGTGATTTGGGGACGAATGGGAGCGAAACGGCGCTGTTGACAATGAAAAACTGTGTCGTTTAGCATTTTCAGGAATATAATTCTCCTTAAGATGAACGGCTGTTGCGAGGAGAGGTATAAGGTGATAGTCAGCGATTTTGGATGCTAACATAATCACGTGAATTAGGGATGTTTGCAACCGGCGCAGGAGACTTTACACAATCTATTTTATTTCTCTTCTATGGTATGTATTTCTCTTCTTATTTCTCTTCTATCGTGTATGAAAACATTCCTAATTGCAGGCAGAGCTTGATGGTAGCCTAAATGCGAGTGCCTCTTTTTCGTTTCAGGTTCTTCTTTTTAGCACATTTTCTATATATAGAAATGTGCTTATGTGATCGGTTTGTCCAGCTGTCCGTCCGTCCGTCTGTAGACATTCCCACAATTCATTGCGTTGCAATAGAAAGAATACATGTATTGTATTGCTGGAAGAAACGAATCATATGGATAAATACAATCCACAATCCTCGCATTCGGGAAAACGCGTGTTGAGAACATGGGTTCGGTTCTGCGCGTGCTCTAAACGTTAATGAGATGGTGCGCGTGCAGGATGCACGTGTTTGACGATTATTGAAAGGGAAGTTCGGTCTCTAAATCAGAGAATTTTTTTATTCCTAGGGAGCTTAGCATTTATTACGATAACTTGAAAACGAATTAACTTTTTCACAGTCTGTTTTCACCAATCCATTAATATGGGACAGAGCACGAACAAGTACGAACGTGAGATAGCCGGAATAAGTACGTGCTCTAATCGCACGTGCTTTAATGGTACCATTATGATACCCTCTTAAATATTTCCTATAACATGATATGGCATGTAATATATCAAACAAATTGTCACAACACATCATGAACGAATATATAAGAGTAAGTAGTGATAACAAATATTGGTCTAATGGCACGTGTACGTGCAAGGATGTCTCATGAATGAATATAACGGTATATAATGATAGCCTGAATTGTTTAGTAGTACGGGTTTCACTTGGTACCATTGGAACTTTCAATGCTAAGATATGGCATGTAATATATCAAATAACTCGTAACAACATGTAATGAGTGAATATAACGAGTAAATAATGATAATGGTATTGGTTTAGTAGCACGTGCCCTAATGGTGCCATATGATACCATATGGTACCATTGGAACTTTCAATGCTAAAATATGGCATGTAATATATCAAACAACTCGCAATAACGTGCCATGAGTGAATATCACGTGTAAATAATGATAACGGTTATTGGATTAGTAGCACGTGCCGTAATGGTGCCATATGATGCCATATGGTAGCATTGGAACTTTCAATGCTAATAAGTGGCATGTAATATATCAAACAATCGTAACAACATGTCATGTGTAAATATAACGAGAAAATAATGACAGTGAGAATTGGCTTTGTAGTACGTACCCTAATGGTACAATATAGATTTGTTAGAACTTTCTATGCTAAGATATGGCGTGTAATATATCAACCAACTTATCCATAGCTTATTTTCAGGCTTATTGATATCTAAAACTCATTACTGTTATACATATTGCTAATTAATGGTAGTTAATCGTTTGCTTCAATAGTAGATGATAACGTAGAAACAGTTTAGTAATTTAATATGAAAAAATAATAGATGCTTACACATAACGCTTCAGTAATTGAGGCTCACTTCGATTAGCATTATGTGGAAATTCTTATTTTGTTAAATGTATAAGGAATAACTTCACTCTCCATTTAAATTTCAGTTCTTCAAGTTTATTCGTTTAAATTCTCTCTATTCATTAGCTTATATAAATAGTAATTTACAATTTTGTTTAAACCCAAATAGTATTTAGATTTCACCGAAACTGCAAATCCACCCATTTGGGTGACTTTCGGTGAAAAATCATGAAAGTTTGGCAAATCGTGCGCTTTATTTATTTACTCTCAAGTGTTTTAAAACGTTGGTTAATTCTTTATATCCATGTACGATGCTATTATAACACGAAAATGTGCTCCTTTTATCCGCTTTGTCGGTAAAATCATTCTTGTTTCCTCTAGGTTTTGTCCTCTCACGAAAAGGTCTGATTTGCAAATGTGGCTGAACGTCTGAGCCAACAATGTGAATATGAAGTCCCGGAATGGTCTAATACACAAAAAAAACACGTCTTGTCAAAAAAAGAAAAAATACGTATCAAATATATTTTCGAAAACTATTTAATGGTCCTAAAATTAGCCCCCTGCACTCCTCGTAGTGGGTGGGGGTGGGGGGCAACAATGAAATTTCAAATGGGAAAATTTTTTTTTTCTTTCTTTCTTTTTTTTGCAGATTCGGATTCTACGGAATAAATTACATTAATTTACCCCAAAAAGTTTTAAAAATCTTTTGTAGATGGCGCTGTAAGTGCAAAAAAGTCAAACAAGTGCGAATATCTCGAGAAATCCACGTCAAATCAAAAAGCATCTAATATTTTTTGAAAGCTACGGTAAAATTAGCCCTCACCACCTTTTTCAGAAATAAAGTAAAAAAAACTAATTTTAGCGTAACCCAGGAATAATGACGTAGTAGTTTTCTATTCCCTTTGGGGTGTTTTTTTCAAATGAGTCCCCTCGCCTCTCACCATCGGGGTGGTTTTTTTGTAACTACCACTCAAAAACAGAAGACTAGTGCGTCGCTATTCCTAGTTTACTGTACAAGTAACTATGGGACTTTTATTTACTTTTGTCCGTTGAATCTGATTCATACCATAAAAAATAAGGGTTCGCATTTAAAATTTCAAAGTTGCCCCCGCCCACCCTGAAAGGGCGGGAAGGTCCCTTTTAGCATTATTAAATACGATAGCTTTCAAAAATATTAGATACTTTTTTGATTTGAAGGGGACTTCTCGAGATATTCACAGTTGTTTGATTTCTTGCAATTACAGCGCCATCTACAAAAAAAATTAGGGGTTCCCATTTGAAATTTCAAAGTTGTCCCCAAACGGCTAATTTTGGCACTATTAAATAGCATTTAAAAGTATTAGACACTTATTTTTTCTTTTTCTGACAAGATTTGTATTCTTCGAGATATTAGGCCGATCCGAGACTTTTTATTCACATTGTTGGTGCAGACGTTCAGCCACATTTGCAAATCAGACCTTTTCGCGAGAGGACAAAAACCTAGAGGAAAAGGAAGAACCTGAAACGAAAAATAGGCATTCGCATGTAGGCTACCATCAAGCTCTGCCTGCAATTAGGAATGTTTTCATACGTACATACGATAGAAGAGAATAATAAGAGAAATACATACCATAGAAGAGGAATAAGATAGAGCGTGTAAAGTCTCCTGCGTAGGTTGCAGACATCCCCAAGTCACGTGACTATGTTAGCATCCAAAATCGCTGACTATCACCTTATACCTTTCCTCGCAACAGCCGTTCATCTTATGGAGAATTATATTCCTGAAAATACTAAACGACACAGTTTTTCAATGTAAACAGCGCCGCTTCGCTCTCATCCGTCCCCAAATCAATATTGGCTATTTTGCCTCAATGTTGACACCTGAAATCGCTCAATGCGCAGGCAAATACCCTCTCTATCTTATTTCTCCTCTATGTTATATACTCCTTAGGCTGAGTTCAAATGTTCGCGCGTATATTAGATGCATAATATAAGATTCAGCAATTAATAAACGAGACTGACGCTACTTTGAACGTGTTCAAGCATGTGCGACCACGACTATGCGTGTTTTCGAAATCAACGACGGTCCGACTGGTCGAGGGAGGGCGACGACCAACCCATTATGGAAAAAGATCCGCCTCCCAAATATGGAAAAAGGTCTGACTCAGTGGAATTTTTGAAAAAAGGTCCGTATTTTTTGAAAATCGCCCCCCCCCCCCCAAGATAACGTCCTGGCTACGGCCCTGGAATCTACAGTGTAGATGGAAGTTTTTTCTCTACGCCTTCCTCTACGCCTATGGTTAAATGTAGTACTGCGAAGTTTTTTTCTCTGATAAATTTCGTTTTTTCCTTTTTAAAAAAAAGTTCGTTTTTTTTTTCATTATTCACTATTTTTCAGTTTAATTTTTAATTCGGGATAATTAAATTAATTTTTTATCTCTATAAGCAAAAAATATTTTACACAAATAAATTTTTTTCAGCTTTTAAAACGGACTTTAACGCTCGTTGAATACTAGTCAATTACACTAATAACACTTCAATACAAAAATTTTATTCAAATCGGAGGGGGACCTTTGTACCGTCCCTTTGAAAGTCTTTAATTTAAGTAGAGTAAGGTTTCTCCTGAATTTCAAAATTGCAGCTTAGGGTGTTTTTATTTTTTTAAGAAATCAAAAGTATTGTTTTTATTAATTTGTTTTATATTATGTTAAATGCCACATGATTTCTTTCTATGCAACAAATCCTATCCGGAAAAAAGCAAATATACATAACCCGACATGTAAGTTCCCATTGTTATTCATCTTTTTAATATTAGCAGACAAGATTATATAATTGTGCAAAAATGTGCGTTTAGAAAAAAACAGATTCGCAAATTGTTTCGTAATGAAAAATATGGAAATATTAAAAAATATATTAAATAAATTTCTTTAGCTATTTTCACCTTATTACTACTGCATGCTGTTCACTTTCAACATTAGCTAAGTGAAGTTGCCTCCCTTTATGATTTCAAACCTTTTTCTCTTTTTATTAAACTTTTATTGTTGTTGTTGTTTGCGATGCCCCTTGTAATGGTCCTGGTGTCGTTTTCTACCTAATTGATTTTGCCCGGTCTTTTCGGACGTCCCTGAGTTAGTCCTTAGGGGGGCAAGAGAACGAAGGCAAAAGAAGGGGCTCGGTGCGGTTTATGGGACCTCGTAAAGAATACCGTGGCCGCGTCGAAAGAGCGGCAGTGTTGAAACTTAAACTGGTCGGTCGGTTCGGGGGCGTCGAGACACCTCGGTTGGCGCAACCTCGTCCGCCACCGGGGGACGCCTATTATCTCGTCACGGGTTTCACTCCCACCTGGTAATGGAGCACCAACCTCTGCGTCCTCTCTCCGTCGATCACCGTTATCTCTGTCTCCCACACCCAACTGACGACACCTCAGGCGCGCCTTTGTTGACGGGCGAAGGCCCTCTTGGTCACCGGAGGTCTCGGGACAGGGCACGGACCCCAGGCAAACAAGAGACCCTCCCGGTAAACAAGGGGCTCCGACCCTCCGCCTAGTGGAGAAAAGGGAAAATGACCACCGACTCCTTAATTTCATTGTCGATTTTCCCTAAGCAGGGAAAAAGAAGAAATAATTGCCGTCTGAAACATTTCCCAAGCAGCGAGCACAGTGAAATGTGGTGCCCCGTTTTTACTTAACGAGGGAATAATTTTCCATTTAATTTAGGAAACGATAAAGCTCTGTTTTTAAGCATGCGTCATAAATTCCAAGGAGATAGAAATATTGTGGTTTCCAATAGCTAATGAGTTTTGCGGTTTCTCCTACACACCTTAAATAAAGAAAGCAAACAAAAAAAATTCGCAAAATTTACCTATAATGCTTTTATATGCTAAAAAGGTGACCCCTCTTTTCTTGCTATTATCTGTGTGAACATTGTCATTTTCTTTCCTATTTTTCATTAATAATTTCAACATCTGAGGTTTGGCGTGAAAAAATCCTCTTAAGACTTTTCATTTATTAATTGTTATTTACAATTTGTACTTTCTTTAATACAGATAGAACAGAAGTTTACAATAAAGAAAGTAGAAGAAACACTTCGAAATCAACGACGGATCATAAAGTTGGTAAGCATTTTTTACAGTATATTTTATTCTACATCCTGCCGTCCCGTGCAGGATAAAATTGCAGCATTGCAGGACGGCCTTGTCGGCACATTATTCAGGTGTCGTGTACGCACCCGGCCTTCCATGAATACCAATTCGATACCAGGCATATACCGTGAAATCATCACCAGAAACTTGAGTTGTCTTGATAAGGCCTGATGGATCCATTGCTTCATAAGGCTCCCGCCAATCCCACTGCATACCAAAGAAGGTTACATGGTCTGAAGAATCATATAGCGTCAGTTAAAACAACGTCTATCATGATTCCTCAGATCGCATAAACTTCATTCCAGATACCACTGTAGACGAACTTTCCTGGCCTTTGCAGAAATCAAGGGTCTTGCAGAGCCGGTTTTAGGCACTTTGTCACCTGAGGTAACATTGCTAAATGGCGCCTCTCCATTCCCACATTATGATAAACAGAATATGAAAATTTGGAATTAGAAATGCAGTAAACTCAGAAACAGTCACCAATTAAATAAAAAAATTATTTTTAATGCATATATCAAAGCAAATCACAAAATAGACTGCACTCTTTTACATAACACAAATTATTGAGAATTCTTTTGAAATACAACAAAATTTTAACCACAGAAAGAATTACAATTTAACTTTCCTTGCTTTTAAAGAAGCAAAATCATCTACAATTTCTTCAAAAACAATCTGACTGGTTGTTTTTTTGTTCTATTCATAAAATTGCCATGTTTGCTAGTTTTTCTTGGCCAAGTGAAGATATCAAATAATTTTTAATTAACTTAAGCTTGCTAAAGCTTCTTTCATCAGAAGCCACAAAAATTGGAAATGTCAAAAAAATTCTTAAGGTAATTTCAACATTTGGATATGAATATACACTAGTGTTTATAAAAATCGCAACACCCTGATGGAATAGCCCAATCTGCATTAAATTTGGAGTATTTGCATATCATGGGTCAGAAAAGAAACCATTAGATTTTCAGGTCAATACAATGCGTTTTATTGTCACATTAGTATCGGGTGAAACCACCGTGGGATGCAATTACAGCCTCTAAACGTCGTGGCATTGAGTCAAACAAGCTCTGAATAAGGGCCTGGGGAATGTCCTGCCATGCTCTGTCTACACGGGTATACAGTTCATCCACAGTTGCTGCTGCAGGAGTCTGACGAGCCAATCGATGAGCAACCCTGTCCCACACATGTTCGATTGGGGATATGTCTGGTGAACGAGCAGGCCAGGGGAACAAGGGCGTCTGATGTGCTTGGAAAAAGGCGAGGACATTTCTGGCCACATGCGGGCATTGTCCTGTTGGAATACAGCGCCTGGAAGGTTCTGCAGGAAGGGGATGACCTCGGGTTGCACAACTTCCCTGATGTACCGGTCACTGTTCAGATTGCCATGGATTCTGATCAGACGGGAACGGCCATGGTAACTGATTGCACCCCACACCATCACCCCTGGCGTTTGTCCTGAATGACGCTGCAGGATGCATTCTGGAAGGTCGCGCTCGCCACGATGTCTTCTGACTCGTATCCTGCCGTCATGGTGCTGCAAGTTAAACCTTGACTCATCCGAAAACACAACTTGTTACCATTCAGCTTGCCACTGTTGGTGTTGATGGGCCCATTGCAACCTGAGGCGCCGGTGGTTTTGAGTCAAAGGAATCCGCAACAATGGTACTCGTACCATCAATCCTCTGGAAATCAAACGGCGTCGTACAGTGCTAGCAGACATTGTCCTGCCTACTGTAGCACCCCACTGTTGTGCTAACACTGTGGAAGTGGCTGTACGATCTGCTACACACATGCGATAGAGGTGTCTGTCATCTCGCGGTGTCGTCGTGCTGGGTCTTCCTGAGCCTGGTCTTCGGTGTGCCCTGTTCTCTTCGCTCCACTGCCTCCATGCACGCATAATTGTCGTTGCATTACGTCCTACACGAGCAGCAATGTCACGATACGACCATCCCGCTTCACGCAGACCAATTATGCGTCCTCTTTCAAAGTCTGTCAGCTGTTGATATGGTACCCTTCGTCGTCGTCGAGGCATGGTGTTCTTTCAAGCAATTACTCTGAAAATCTAATCATTTATACTCTGACCCATTGGTTGCAAATATTGCAAATTGCATATGGATTAGACCATTCCATCAGGGTGTTGCGATTTTTATAAACAGTAGTGTACTAAATCGTAATCATAAATAACCTGCAATAGTTCTAAAGACTGTTGCGAATTTAGTGTCTGGAACTAATAGCAATTGCATGATTTTTGAAAGTACATATTTCTGAAGAAAATTCATCAGAATTTAAATCGTTTGAATATTTAAGAGCTAAATTGGCAGCTCTTATGTAAAATTGAAAAATATTGAAAAGTAATAAAAAATGTTTAACATTTAAAAATATATTGGAGATAAAATAACTCCAAGTTGGCGCCCCCTTACAATTGTCACCCGAGGCAAGTGCCTCACTTGCCTCACCCTAGATCCGGCTCTGGGTTTTTGTATAGGCATGCGATTACCACATGGTTTTGCCAGTTATGGGTCGGGAGCAAACATAGATAAAATCATTTGTCATCGTTTATTAGGAGCTTTAGCATAAAAGCTACTTATAAGAATGCGTCCTTGGTCTGTACGTTTATCCGGTCGTCCGCCGTTTGCACGATAACTTGAAAACGGATTAACTTTTTTAAATTCTCTTTTCAGAAATATGACCATCAAAGTCTTAGCTCGGCCGTATCAGCTTTTCAGAATTTTTCGTAGACCCCTTCAAGTCGAATTCACGTGCTAAAGCAGTGAGTGTAAAGAATTCAAAGATACTGGCATGTCATATAACAATCGATTTGTCAAGAAGGAATACATTGTTACTTTCTGTTCATCTTTTAAGCATTATTGACATCGGCGCGCGCACGTGAAATCGCTTGTAATGATGTAATGATTTTCATATAGAGGAAAGCTCTGTATGTGGTCACGAACCATCTGCTTGTATTCTTCTGTAATCCTATGTGGTCGATTATCGTGAATCCTCTTCTGTCCTTTGGAGATGTAATGTCCTGCTTCATCTTATTTTGCAGATTTTGTATACGCTTGTGGCTTATGCTGTATATATCATGCAGCGTCTTTTGACAGACCTTTGCACTTTTTAACCGAACACCGTATGAGAAACCGCAGGTTCTCCGTGAAGCATTTTCTTTTTCGCCGTTCCCATTGTTTCTGCGGCGTTTAACATCTTGTTTCTCCATGCATGAGAAAAGATATGAAGTTTGTTCAATATAAGTCAGTTTATAAAACTCTTGATGAAGAATATCCTTGTCGGTTTTCGCCAAAGTTTTGCAGCCCTCATACGTACATTTGCATATACATTCTTATTAAAAATATCAAATATTACAATATAAAGGCTATCTCACCTTAACATGTTAAAAATATAATTGATATCTGAGTTTAAAATAATCCGGTGTTTAAGCTCTGTAAAAGTGGAAAACACATAGATCCGTTTTCCACGTGCAAAAATACTCCTGCGTAAGGTGGAGTTTTCGATGGAATAACATCGCCTTTCCGTGTTAGGTGTTCCATTCCAGCATCTTTTAGCGTTTTTCGTTTGTTATCCTTCCAGTTGAAAGGATTTGCTTGTCTTTTTATGCCTTTGTTTTGAGTATATAAGTCCAAACCTTCTCCAAGCGTGGCCATGTTGCTTTCAACATAGATCCCTTTTCCACAGAGGGGAAGTTTTAATGGGATAAAACAGCACTAAAAATTTAGAAAAAATTCCGAAAGGTGGAAGCACCATACACAACAATAGGAAAGAAGTGCATTCCACGTAATAGTTTGATTTTAAAAAAAATGGCGCTTAGATCCCTTTTCGAGGGGACGCTTCAATTATTTTATATAGACTTAAATGGATAAAAACCACTGTTGCCAGATAGTACATACAAAATTGTTCGCGAGAATTCCTTTTCAAATAGGATTGTAGCAAAAATTTCGATATCGATTTTACAAAAAATCCTGACGTGATGGGGAAAAATGGAGGTCATTTTCGATTTCAGCACACCAAATAACATAAAAACCAGCGAAAACTTCTCTTGTATTTTTCAAAAACTTCAATTTCGCAGGCCTGTGCTATCCTTGATGTCCGAGTTTATAGTTTCGAAAAGTAAACTGTATATACCTTATATATAGTTTTTGTGAATTTTGCAAAACCCTACGTTGATTTGAAATGTCTGTCGCTCTCGTTTAAGATACTTCAGTTTAATGCAGTGAAATTCGTAATTAGAATTATACCAGAATTATTTCGTTCGCTAGAAATCCTTCTTGTATATACAACCCTGGCAAAAGGTTTGGAAACAGTAGCTAATGTTTCCAAAATTTTCATTTCAGATGAGATTTATATTAAAATTTTCAACATTATTTATACAGCACGATTATACATGAATACAACAGAATATGTACTCTTATTTGGTACCAAGCAAAAAAAACAAATCTTTGTAAATTAAGTGGAAAAAAATATTTTCAAAACTATACGAAGGAAATAAATATGGAAACCATAGTCGGCGGAGAAAAAGTTTGGAAACACGTCAAATAATGGGTATATAAATTAAAATTTAGTGGGACCTCCACGAGCTTTAATCATGGGACGGATTCTGTCTGGCATAGAATCACCTAGAGATTTACAATAGCTGTCTGGAATTTCATTCCACCTTTGTCTTATGGAATGTTTCAGTTCATCCTTGTTTATAGAGTGCTTTTGACGAATCTCGTCTTCAGTTTCCAGCGCAAACTGTCAATCGGGTTGAGATCAAATTGAGTTGTTTCATATATTTTTCACGTAAAAATTCTTTGACTGACCGTGTCCGATGAATAATGCATTGTCGTCCTGAAAGGTCACCTCTTCATCTTCAAAGGAATCTTCTATTGATGGAATCAAAAATTGTTCAAGAATAATTGTTCAAAAAAGTGTTAACTTCAGCGTTGACTGTTCCAAACAATAGACACAATTTTCCCAATCCTTCTGAAACTCATCATGAAGTACTGAGGAAATTTGATGCTGTATTTAAGACAGTTTTCTGAGAATCTTTCATTGTTTCGTCTCCAAAAGAAAGTTCGTTATCATCATCAACTTCTAGACAAATTCTTGATTCGTGGGAGAAGATGATTCGTTGCCAATCTTCAATTGTCCAATCTTTCTTGGATTTGGCCCATTCTAGACGATTTTTTGCTGTTCATGCGTGAGCAGTTTTGTTTTTGCCTTGCGAAAAGTATAACCCATCCCTTACAGTCGGTTTCTGACTGTTCGACACGAAACCTTCACGTGACACTTTCTCAATTTATTTGTCATCTCTATGGATATAGCTCGTCGATTGTTTTTACATATTTCTCTTAAACTTCTATCTTGCCTTATTGGTGTTGCTGACCTAGGTCTTCCTTTACTAGGCTGTTCTTTCACATCTCCCGTCTGTGGAAATTTTTTCCACAGCTTGGAAATAGCAGAATAGGTGCAAGAGTAAGTCTTTGCCACTTTTCTCGTAGTTTTTCCTTTCTCTAATAGTTTTATATATTTTAGCGAACACCAGTAGAGTGTTCTTTTCGTGGAACCATGTTGTGGAATTTGTGTAGATAAAACCGTTCATGCAAATTTTAATGGAAGAAACCAAGCATATAACAAGGGGGAGGCATTTCACTTAGAGTAAGTTCATTTTTTCCACCCATTTCTATGAATTATTTGACGGGTTTTACAAACTTTCTTCCCACTGAATGTGTGTTTCCATATTTTTTCCCTTCTTATAGTTTTGGAAATATCTTTTTTCACTCACTTTACGAAAATATATTTTTGATTGCCTGCTACCAGATATAAACGCACATTCTATTGTATGAAATATGAATAAAGTTGAAAACTATAACATAAATCTCATCTGAAATGAAAATTTTGTAACCATTAGCCACTGTTTCCAAACTTTTTTTTCCAGGATTTGTAGAAAAATAAGTAGGTTAAATAAAATATGTGAGGATAGGTGAGATTAGATCTCTATTTATTGGCTCTTGACCAAAGATATATACAACCTTACTTAAATGTATTTGTAATTTATAATATGCTTACTTATCAGTCCATCCATTTTATAGCTCATTCGCTTTCATTTTCCTCTTCTTTTTTTCCTATGTCTGAAGCTGTTATCTATATAATAAAATTTTCTTTATGTCAAGTCGTCAGTGATTACTCTTGCTTCTACAATTCTTCTGATTATTTCTTTCTTGTTCCCTTTCTCTTAACTACTGCATGCCCTATATAATAAAATTCTCTATCTTTTATTGCTGTGTGTTTATTGTCTTCGTGAACTTTTCTTTCCTACAGAGTAACACTTTTTTTGTTGCCTACATTTATCTTCAATGGCAATATCTCTATGAGTAAACCCCGACATTTTTTTAAAGGATTACACTAGAAAAAGAAACAAGTTTTACTTGTTAGGTTTTCTTTTCTTACCTTCTTTCGTTTTCATCAATTCTGTTTATAACTTGATCATCACCGGTTGCTAAGCGTCTTTTATAAAAATGCTATCTAAATCTATTAATTCTCACTAAATAAATTTCGTTACATAATGTTTGGCGATATCCTAGCTTCATTTCCAATTTTAAAATGTGAACTCTTAATGCGATTTTGCGTTTAATCTTCTCCTACAAAATAGTCCTTAATTCTTCTCAGTCACAGAGCTGTTAATCTGTAAACAATTTGGCGAAATCATTTTTTTCTTTGTGTATGCGGGGAAGTACTTTGGGAGCGTTGTCAAATGCTAATTATTTATCGTTGTTAGCCCATCTCTTTAGCAATAAATTATTGATTACTTCTGTAAGTTTGCTGTGAGATGATTTGGGCATGCAGACAGATAACTAAACGATTATATTCTGATCATGTGAATGGGAAATGTGAAATAGAGAAGCTAAGGAAAGTGAAGTGCAAGAATACTTACTTAACTGAATAAACGACGACATGTGAAAAAAAGGATGGCCGTAGATGAAACAAGCATTGTGTGTAGAAAACGGGATATTTGGCGTCGTTTTATCGGAGTGATTTTTAATCCTATGTATTAATTTCTTTCTGAATACTGCCTACCCTCTCAGCATTATGTTGGTATGATGTTATTGCTGTCCGCAATGAAGACTACGGTTCAATCCGAAATTTATAGTCAAATTGTCTCGGAGTTTCTCTGCAATTTATAACGGAAAGCATTAAAATATAGAAGATCAAATACAATATCTCAAAAATACCTGTTTTCAGAATATCTTGGAATGCGTTTATTTATTATATACTTTTATATACTTAAGCACAGATCAGTGTAGAGATTTAATCAATTCGAATTTATTCTTGAAGTATTACTAGTATATAAAGCTCTTTTAACAAGATCTTGCTATTTAAGTGTAACAAAAAACGTCTCTCTTCGCAATATCTAATAGAGGAAAGTAAAACATCTTTTCAAGAAGAGTAGTTGCCTGTCTAGAAAAATCCTTGAAGGATAAGACGTCTAGGTGTTGGCAGACATCTCTCTTCCCGTTCACAAGTTTTTAACCCCTCAACCCCTCCCTGTCCACCCCATCCCTTCTCCCTGTTTTCACTTTCTGTATAGAAATTCAGGGCTCACACTTGAACGTGGCGAAAATTTCTCTGTCATTTTTCTCACTTATCACATGACCGTGAGATCTGCCCGGATAGCGGTGACGAAGCAATAAAATTCTAGACTCGAAAAGTGCTGAGAAGTTATGAAATATTTTTGTTAAAAATTCTCCTCCTCCTCTCCTGCCAACCATTTGCGGCCCCCAAGAGAAGGAGAACTCGGATGGACCATAAAATTGTTCAATTATTTTTATAGCAGATATTAATCACTGTTGAGTGGTGGCGCTTTTGGAGGTTAGACCTTGACGAAGAAAGCGACACAAAATTCATCTCGTGCTTGGAAGAAAAGAAAAGATGGAGAGAGGGGAAAGAGGGAAAAAAAACTCTTGAACAAACGAATTGTACCGCCTACAAGTGGCGAATATCGCAAACCGAGTGTCAAGAAGAGGGAAAGGAACAGAGGAAATAGAGTTTTTTATAGATATAGAAAGAGGCCATGGTGCTCAAAGATGAAAATAAAGTTTGTCTTTTTTTTACTTTAAATTTGTTGGGTGGTTTTGTGCCTAGTTGGTTACTCAGCAAAAACGTTTGATAAATCTTAAACGAGTTGATAAAAATATTGTACTTTAGTATAAATGAGCGCTAAAGTCCGTTTTAAAAACGGAAAAAATTTTATTTCTGTAAAATATATTTGTTTATAGAGGTAAAAATTAATTTAATTATCTACACTCCAAAAAAAATTAAACTGAAAAATGGTGAAAAATGGAAAAAAAAACTTTTAAAAAAGGAAAAAACGAAATTTACCATAGAAAAAAATTTCGCAGAACTATATTTAACCGTATAGAGAAAAAAAAACTTCCATTTACAGATTCTGATCATAGCATTAAAGGCATTGTATGAATTCAGTAATGTATATTATAGATTCATATCGTAGGTGCAGACGTTCAGCCACTTTGTTGTCAGACTTCTTCGCGAGAGAACAAAACCTAGGCTGCCTCTATGCAATTAGGAATGCTGACGGAATTCTGCAGTCTTTCATACGCACATACCATTTAGTAAAAATATTGGGTTGATTCGTAAATATTGGCCTTAAATTACTTTGCTTGAATCTTTCCAACAGGAACTACAACTACCCCCTACAAAATAAGTAGGACTGTTCCAGATCTTTCTCCAGTAGTTGCAAGTGTATTGGTGTAGACATAACGTCATGGAAAAGCGCGATGTCAGGCTAATGAATTTGGACGAATAAACTTGGACGGAATGTGCGGTAAGCCGTTGCTAAATATTAATGGAGCATGGGTTGCGTGCACGATGAGTGACAGAACTGTCTGTAGATTATTTGCGATGTTTGGCGCTGGTGATATGGACATTAAACTTGACTTGCATCCACCAAACAAACTTCTCATCTCCGTGTGGTGGACCTCCAGGAGTGTGGTGCATTTTTAATTTCTGCCACGAGGGGAGGGGGACGATCAACAACGATGTGTACTTCCGTCAGCTGGACGAATGCCATCAGAAATTACGCACAAAACAACCTGTAGCGTGAATCCGGCAGGTCCAACACCCCCTTCGAATTAGTGCTCGTCCACATGTGTCTGTTGAACCCTGCAAAAAATTAATACTTTGGGCTACGAGGTTCTCCCTCATTCTGCGTATTCACCAGACTTGGCCCCAACCGATTTCCACATCTATCGTCATTTGGACAATTTCTTGCGGGACAACGGTTCACTGAGCAGATGCTGTCATAACTGCTGTCACCAGTTTTTTGAAACTTTGTAATGCCATCTTCTATCACTGTGGCATCTTTTCATCAATGTAACCTTTCATCTTGGATTTTAACAATCAGTGCTCTTTTTCGTTTGTTGGAAACATTAAAGATTGAATTGTCGGGCCTATTTTGCTTAGGTGACTTATTCGTGTCGGGCCTTGTCTTTTTCGTTGGCTATGGTAAGGGGCTAGAAGAAATAATGTGCCAGTTGCTGTTGTTTTCTCGTAATGATGAATGATGACACCACTAGATGGCATGGGTGCTTAATGGGCCGATAATTACTCTATAATACAACATACGTTTAATAGCCATAACGCTTTAATAAAATAAGATTGTAATCAAAAAACAATATGCAGATAAGCCCTAATAAAATGGATTTCATAGCAGTATTCGTTTTATTTACTATTTAATCAAATAGCTATTAGCTACAAAAGTTAAGGGCGGGAAGATAATTAAATGGAAAAGTGTAATGTTTTTTTAAATTTAAATGTTTTTTATATGTTATAATTTTCATAATTTATAATAGTTTTCTGTAATTGTATAAATTATGTTGTTAGAGTAATTTTTAATTTCTCAATTTGTTCTTAACTCTTTCTTTTTACGAACTTGCAAAAAAACCTTTATAATCTTTTATTATGTGTGTTGTTATATCAATAAGAACTTACTTTTCAAACCAGCTTATCCGTTAGGGTCGTCGAAACAGCAGCTCTATGGAGCATCTCCAGTGCCTGCAACCTTCCGCAATTAGGCGAATGTCCTCGTGGGTAATGTCCAAGCGACTCAACCCAGATTTTCCATGTAGTCTAGCAATCTTGTTCTAGGCCGACCTCTTGGTCCTTTACCCATCAGCTTGGAAAACAGCAGCTGCCTAGGAAGACCAGTTTGTGGCATCCTTATAGCGTGGCCAAACCAATGCAACTGAGATCTCTCACTACGGAGAAGTGCCGACTAAACATCTAATGACTCTCGAAGTGTGCTTCTGTGTACTGCCACGCCCTTCTATCAGGAATCTCATTTCGGACGCTGGCACCCGCGATCACACTCTTTCGATCATTACCGAAGACTCATGACCAGAGGTGAGCATGGGGACAAAACAATTTGAAAACATAGAGCTTGGTTTTTTTCCAAACTCTTTTAATTAACACAAAACGCTAAAGTTTGCGTCTGACACGGTTTGCTGCATCAATCTGAGGATCCAATTTTGTCCACCGCCCATCAGTCTCAAGAACTTGAACTTCTCTATACCTGTCTCAATGGGGCTCCTCTTATATGTAGAGCGCACTGAGCAGGTTATCTTGAAAACACCAGAACCTCAGTCTTAGCCTCACTGATGTTTGTCCCAGGCTCGTACAAGAGACCCAAGGAGGACAAACTGGTCAGGAAAGAGGACACTCTTCATCAAGAAGTCACCCACACCAAACGCTTATCGCCTCGACTGCCCCTGTCTATCCAGTCCATAAAGATAATGAACAAGAGAGGCGACGATATGAGAATAAAATACCGTAGTTATATATATATAAAGAAGAGTGTTTGTTTGTGTGTATTTCATACAAATCTACAATTTCATTCATCGGCCTCGGTGGCTCAGCAGGTTGCGTGATCACCTCTGATGCCCGAGTACGCGGGTTCAATCCCGGCCGAGGACGACGAGGATTTTTCAGGGGAAAATCCTGAGATCACGCACTTCCTTCGGAAGGGAAGTAAAGCCGTTGGTCCCGTGTAGTCGTTTGCCGGCTGCACGTTAAAGAACCCTTGCGAGGCAAAATTTGCGGCCCCTATAACGCCGTCCTGAAATGACCATAGCAGTTGAAAAGGACGTTAATACCAAACAAACCAACCAAACCAATTTCATTCCGATCTTGATGAAACTTTGCACACTTGATCTTCAAAGCATGAGGAAGGTCATTCGTTATCTCAGATTTCGAAAAAATAATAATTATCAATATTCATGAAGATGGCAAGGCATACTAATAAGATACGAAGAATGTGTTCACTGTGGATAATGACATGATGAAAACCAAAGCCTCTTGTCCACAAAGAATTTTTATTCCGCGTATACGAATTTCGGTTTCCTTGATTGGTTGGTTGATTAGAATTTTTGGCGTCGACTACTAAGGTCATTTTGCGCCTTTTACGCAAGTCATATCTGTATGCAGCCCGGGACAAACACAAACATTCATGCCCGCGGCAGGATTCGAACCCACGACCAGCTGGACTCGAAAACTAGAAAGCCTACGCCCTAGCCCTCTCGGCCACCTGGCCGGCTTGGTTTCCTCGAGACCATTATTCAACACCAACTGCAATAATCAGGAACATTAACGGTCTGTTTATGTGATATGCGGACGCTTTAGACAGCCAATCAGCCGAGGGCCAATTAGAAACCAAAGCGAGCACATTTACAACATTGGGGAAATTATAAATAAACAAGCGTCACTTATATAACCACACAACGAAAGATGAGCTATTATACAAAACCACAGAAAAAAAAATCTATTTAATAAAACAATAAGAACTCAAGGGCAAATACAGAGCAACTGTTTGATAAAATTATAAGAAATTGAATATGAACAGGGGGGGAGGCCGTGGCCTGGTGGGCTTTCACTCACAACTTCTGTGAAGTTAAGCAACATCAGGCACGGCTAGTCACTGGATGGGCGGCTCATCACTGACACACGATCTTTGGCCCCCCCCCCCCCGGCTGCTATGACCATCATACAGCAGTCGTTAGTCCAGGTCCATTCAGAGACCTAACTCGTCGGCCTCAGGCCATGAAAGCTCTGGATGGACGTATTGGATTACAAAAAAAAAACTAGTAAGCAATTTCAACAGAGTAGAATCGCCGAGGGGGCCTGGATCATTGTTCAAAAGTTGTATAGGAGCCTTCTTCCCAATCTCTACTGTTTTGTAGGTACCTATTCCTTACTGGTCTAAGGAGACGGCCATCATTTAACAATATGTCGTGGCCGTCTCAATCTTATCCTTGAAGAACGCGGATCTCTCAGGCCGGCCGAAACGAACGTGGGCCGTATGGTCCTTGAATCTTGTTTGTATGATACGGCGAACGTGGGCCGTATGCTCTTTGAATCCTGTTTGTATGGCACCTGGCTCCTCTGTATAATTTGGGGCAATGACTACATGCAATCTCATAGATTCCGGACTGTAACAGCGGTGGCTTTGGTTTCTTTTCATCATACTAATAAGAGGTATCACATGACCAACAATGCAAGGCAAAGTTTGCATCAATAATGGTATCATCACGCAATTCACCATTATTCAACAATGGTGTCATCACGCAACAAAGTTTGTGCATATACTAAATAAGGTTGATTAAGCCATGTAATGAAGATTCATTCCACTTCTGCGACTTATAAAGCAAAATTGATTTGTAACAATGATAGAATTCCTGTTGTTTGGGCTTTTCTTAGAATTGATGGTTCTTAGAACTTAATATTTTTTAGAAATTTTTTTAAAATGATCTGTAACTGGAGATAATGGAGAGTTAGCAGACTATTGAAAAAGAGGCGATAGAGGCGATAGTACCTTCGCTTGGGTGACAGTTAATGACATAACCGATAACAAAGCATAAATCAACTTGACTCTTCAAATCAACATGCATACCGTATTATGCTCTATATTAATCGTCAAAACTACATAGACAGGATGTGTCTGAAACCCTGTCACAAACCCAAACCGAGATATGGACACAAATAAAAATTACACCACTAAGATCAAGAAGTTAATAACT
Source organism: Rhysida immarginata (assembly GCA_023313115.1). NCBI lineage: Eukaryota > Metazoa > Arthropoda > Chilopoda > Scolopendromorpha > Scolopendridae > Rhysida > Rhysida immarginata. The sequence goes on from JAHWFO010115698.1 coordinate 785,503, forward strand.
CGGGTTCTATAATACAAAGCATAATGAAGTTTGGGAGAATAATAGGGTACATAGAATTGTGTATGCGGTTAAAATTTGATCGAATTCCAACGAGTAGTTTCCGAATTACACAGTCAACATCGTAACATGTGCTCACATGTGAGTACTAACCACCACGTGTTACGATGTTGAGTACGTAACTCGGAAACTACTCGTTGGAATTCGATCAAATTTTAACGTTTTACACAGTATTATGTACCCCATTATTTCCTCAAACTTCATTATGCTACGTGTTATAGAACCTGAGTTATTAACTTGTTGATCTTAGTGGCGGCATTTTTATTAGTGTCCATATCTCGGTTATCATACAAATTCGAACCCATGTTCATATGGACTTTTTTGCTTAGAATCATCCATAGTACCTGGGGGTGGCCGTGGCCTGGTTGTCTCGTCGGTTGGCTTGCCAATCGATGGAGTTCAGCAACTTCAGGCGCGGCCAGCTGCTGGTTGGGTGACGGCCAGGGCTTGAGGGCCACCGCTGGCGGGACAGCTATTTGGGGCGCGGCTGTTGGGGGACTTTGGTCTGACCCATTTGCCGATTGACCATAGCTGGTTTCCCAGCGGTTGGTGACAGCCTCTGGTTCGTTTATCCCCAGCAGCTTTTCCATCATGAAACCCCCCGTGCTTCGGAGGGCACGTTAAGCCGTTGGTCCCGGCTGCTACTGTCATCTCGTAGCAGTCGTTTATAATGGGATGGCGCAAAACTCCCTCGAAGGAGTAGGTGCCGCAGATTATCGCTTGCGATAATCTACCCTCTGTACTAGATAGATAGATAGATCCATAGTACCTCCTCTAAAAGTTTCTGACAGGGTTTCAGACTCACCCTGTATATCGAAATGCCACCGAAGAAATGAATGAGTATTGGTCAGAGAAGAAAAAAAAAGTTATCCAGGCGTCAGAAACATCTGAACAACGGGAGCTTCATCTACAGCAGGAAATTGTAGAATTACTGAAAACCAATTTGAAATTTTATTTAACTTCTTGAGGTTGTTCTGTTTACCTAAAACTGTAGTTATCTCGGGCAACGCCGAGTGCATTTGCATAGAATTCCTATTGTTCGGGGTTTCTTAGAATTGATATTTCTTAGAAATTAACATTTTCTTGAAAATCTTCAAAAATGAGCATTAACTGGAGATAATGGAGAGTTAGCAGACTATTGAGAAAGAGTGGAAAGGCGACAGAGGAAGCAGTCCCTTTGCCCGATGCGTATTGGTTTTGCTAGCGCAATCCGAGACAGTGGTGAGCGAGTGGTGAGCAGTCAACAGAAGAAACGGCGAGTGCTAGACCACACAAAGTGACGAATGACCAAGATTTGCTTTAAGACATCGCGAACAGAGGGCGATTTCAACAACAGGTTATCAAGTAGTGAATAACCCCACTCAGATTGTTGGGATTGCAGAGCAAACAGACACAAACGACCATTTACATCCACTGCCACCCAAGAAAAGAGTTGTATCATCGAAGTTCACCATAGCAGGGCGAGTGTACATCTAAAATAAGATTACGTGATCAAGAAATGATTTAGGCTAGTTGTGACCAAGAAATTATTTAGAGGTCCATCCATTGGGAGCATTTAAAATATGTTTTCGATTTTTCATTACGAAATTTTACTGTATTAATTCTAAGCTTTTTTATATGTTCATTTTTACTGTATATTCATATTCAGTATTTCAAAATGTCTTCAAAAAAGGATCCAAGCAACGCCGGGGATATCACCTAGCTTATTTGGTAGCACAGCTGATCCAACATTTTATAAAAAAGTCCCCGACACATTTTGACTATAATCTATGTGAATCTATGTTTTGAAACCGATGTGGCGATGATGCAATGATACTTTCATGATGATGCAATGATAGAACGTTTGTTTGAAGAGGAAATGAATGAGTATTGGCCAGAAAAGACAAAAATTTATCCGGGCGCCGGAAACATCTGAACAACGGGAGCTTCGGCTTCAGCAGGAAATTGTAGAATTACTGAAAACCAATTTGAGTTATTATTTAAATTCTTGAGGTTATTCTGTTTACCTAAAACTGTAATTATCCCGAGCAACGCCGGGTGCCTCTGCTTGTTTAGACGTATGAATCTAACATAACCAAACAGTAAAACAAATGTAAACAAACCCAGAAATGAGAAAAATGCAATGACCTTCAAAACCATTGAACACAAATGTCATCTATCCACATTATTATTCTCTATTACGTTTCTTATGGCTGCATTTCTTATTCGATTGACACATTCTATTTCTTCTAGCCACAGTAGATATGGTAAAAATACAAATAACGTTCAACCTCTCATATTTTCATTTTTCATATACTGTAATCTTATTTTGTATTAGTGCATTTGAGTTACAAAAACCCTTGACCAGGAGAAAGTTACCTTACTTTAATCCTGTATGCATTTCAAAAAATCAAGACAAATCGAAGAAATAGCCCTTTGACTTTTACCGCATCATGTGACTTAATTAAATTTCATCTCCTCATCCCACCTGTTGAGACTGCCACCATCTCCTTTAGAAAAGATACAGCATTCTACTTGGCCTGAACTGCAATTGATTAACATTAAAAATCGCCAGCAGGGATTACTAATAGTTGTTTATCGAAACTAATTAAAATAAACTTTTTTATGCAAATTATTAACATTTTATGAGAGGATACGAATAATCCTTGTTTGTAATGAGAAAAAGAGCTTAAAACGATAAGAACGAAAACTCTCACGGAAGTGCTGGTATGAGACTCCAATTTACTACCGTGGCCTGCTACTAATTTTTAGGATTTTTACAGCAGGAAAGGCTAATATTCATTCGTCTTCTACTTGGTTGGTTTGGTTTGTTTGGTATTAACGTCCTTTTCAACTGCTATGGTCATTTCAGGACGGCGTTATAGGGGCCGCAAATTTTGCCTCGCAAGGGTTCTTTAACGTGCAGCCGGCAAACGACTACACGGGACCAACGGCTTTACTTCCCTTCCGAAGGAAGTGCGTGATCTCAGGATTTCCCCCTAAAAAATCCTCGTCGTCCTCGGCCGGGATCAAACCCGCGTACTCGGGCATCAGAGGCGATCACGCAACCGCTGAGCCACCGAAGCCGATTCTTCTACTTGGAAGTATTGTGTTAAATCGTAAAAGTGAAACTCATTTAAAGCACCTCTATTAGGACTCAGTTAGAGCACTCTAGGTGTACTCGTTAATAATGCGGATATTGTAATCAAAGAAAAAACGATAATTTCAAGAGAAATATCAAAAGTCTTTTATCCAAAGTAATGTCCATCGCTAGCTACACATTTCCCTCATCTTTCAGGTAATTTGTGGATAGCATCCCAATAGAACTTTTCTTATTTTGAGACAAACTATTCAAAGACCCACTTTTCCACTTCTTCGTACGTTTTGAAGTGCTGCTCATAAAGTGGATATGCCATCAAACCGGACAAGTGGTAATCTGAAGAAGCAAGGTCTGATGAATACGATGAGTGGGTTAATACTTCCAAGGCAAGATATTTTAACAGACTGTTTTTGAAGTGTGTGATTGTACGTTCAGTTAACGTGGCAGTATATTCTTTCCTTAAAAATCTTTTCCATTGCTTCTAAACGATCGGTAATCTTTCTGGAAGTTGTTTTTGAGTTTGACAAGCATCTTCATCCAGTAATGCTTGCAATTGTTGGTCTTCAAACTTTTTCGGTTGAGCTGGACGTTCTTTGTCTTTCACATCCAAATCATCACTTTTAAAGCGTTTCAACCAGCGCTCACAAGTATATTAAGATGGAGCACGTTCACCATAAGCTTTCCAAAGTGTACGATAACTTTCAGTAGCACTTTTCTAGTGTTCATTTTTATGAACTCTGCAGCGCATAAATTATTAGTTCGCAAGTCTCGGTAATTGTGGAAGATAACACTAGTCAACACACATTTTGTGACTAAGACCACGCAAAGTGTTCTTAGTAGGAATTTGTAGGTAGAATCCGAATCTGCTTTTAGATTTTTTTCTATCACGTCAAGTTTTCAAGTTATGCACATCGAGGCTTCTATGTTAAAGTAATGGGTGTGAAGAGAAGCGGCTACAATTTTAAAGTATCCGTATTTTGGGGCCGCAAGGAGATTTACCAGGCCCCTAACACTGAATGATTTAAAAATGTTTCATTGTAAAACAAGAAAGCTGTGCGTGCTAGAGAAATTTAAAAATTATATTCGTAATCAGCAGAAAAAATACTACCAAAAATCACCCACTTTCATTTTGTCACAAGAAAAATCTTAAATTTTGTTGGCCAGTGTAATTAGACATACGCACTTTTGAAGCACAACAAAATAACATTCATGTCAAATCGCATATTCAGGTTTTTCGAATTTCCCACTTCAGAGAGCTCTGGAGTGCGTTCTACTGCTCCAAATGAGACAAAATTTATATTACAGATAAATCAAATGATGCGCTTGACATTTATTAAATAAAAAATATACAGGGTGTAACAAAAAGATCGGGACAGTGTAATATAGAGAAACTAGCAAAGTTACCCGGCGTTGCCCGGGATAATTACACTTGTAGGTAAAGAGAACAATCTCAAGAAATTAAATTATAACTCCCAATTGGTTAAATAATAACTCAACCAATACAACACAGAGCAAAGGGATTATCCATTCTACTAAAAATACGAAAAACAGGAAGTCTAGGTGATATACCAGGACTTTATCTAAACTCTTCTTGACTTGTCTCACCACTGCGGAGCATAACCAGATATTTTAGACTCAAGTTTTTCTTGTCCTTGACGTAGAAGCTCTTATACCCTCTTGCTCTGTTCGAAATTCCCGTTGTTCAGATGTTTCAAACGTCCGTATAGCTTTTTCTGTTTTAGTTGCAGAGTTTCTCTGGCCAATACTCGTTCTTTCTCTTTCCTATCCAGGCACATAAAATTTTGCCTGTCGTCTGGTCGTTTGATAGGGAGCTCAAGGGAGACACGCGTGATTCCTATGCCTAAATCAATAGACGCTGCCTTATTAATGTTCTGTCACTGAATCTTCACTTTATGCTTATTATCAATAATTCTTGGAAACGAACGTTCAGTCATCGCCTTATCAGCATCTCAGTTTCCAAAATATACACTTTCCCACAGAATATAGTCAAAATGTATTTTTAGGAAATGTTTGGATCTGTTGTGCTCCCAAATAAGCTAGATGATAACCCCGGCGTGGCTCGGACTTTTTTTTTGGAATAAATTTTGAAATATCTTAAAAATAAACACATGAAAACGCTTATAATTAATACAGTAAAAATTCTTAATGAAAATCTGAAACAAATTTTTTTAAAGGCTCACAATGGATGGACCTCTCCAAGGATGCCACTGCTAGTCTAAATAATTTCTTACTCACGTAATCTTACTTTAGATGTAACTTGATGTTGTTGCAATTCCCTTTCTTCTCTCGATGTCTTGAACCAAAACTTGGCCATTCATCTCTTTGTGTAGTCTAGCGATCGCCGATTCTTCTATTAACATGCTTACCATTTGCTCAATACAGCACGGAGCTAAAGGAGTGCTTCCTCTGTCGTCTTTCCACTCTTTCTCAATAGTCTGCTAACTCTCCTTTATTTCCAGTTACTGATCATTTTTAAAGATTTTCAAGAAATGGTTAAGTACTAAGAACTCTCTTTTCTAAGTAAAGCCTGAATAACAGGAATTCTATGCATTGTTACCAATTGAAATTTTTCTATATTGCATAAATTTGCCTTTCATTGTTGGTCATGAGATATATATTGTTGGTCCGTGCAGAGTGTTTGTGAATTGCGTGTTGATACCATTGTTGATATGCATTGTTGCACAAACTTTGTCTTGCATTGTTGGTCATGAGATATTTCTCATTAATATGCCCTGCCATAACCATGAATATTGATTTTTTACCGATAATTATTATTTTTCCGAAATCTGAGGTAGACAGTGACCTTCCTGATGCTTTGAAGGTCAAGTATGCAAAATTTCATCAAGATCGGAATAAAACTGTAGATTTGTATAAAAAACAAACCCACAAGCAAACCCACAAACATCCTTCTTTATATATATAGACTAGCAGAGGACCCGGCGTTGCCCGGGATAATTACACAGTAGGTAAACAAGAAGTTAAATAAACTGTAATAGGTTATGCACTGCTAAAACGTGCCAAACACACAAACACACACACACACACACACACACACACACACACACACACACACACAAAGAAACATATACACACTTTTCACAATCGTCTGAACGCTTGTTAGGGAGCTGAAGGAAGACACGTGTATCTCCTTTGCCTCATCGAGGGGTCTAGGCTGAGCTCATCGACAAGCAGTCGACTGTCGACAAGTGTCGATGGTCACGTGGTTAATGACGCATTTGTCGATTCGAGCTAGCATGAACACGACTTGTCTACAGTGTCTACAGAGTCTACAGTGTACACTTGTCTACTTGTCTACAGAGTCTACAGTGTACAGACTCTACACCGTCGATTTTCGAGTGTAGACTTTGACCATCGACAACTGCCTACAATTCTGCCATTCTTGTCTACAATTCAAGAGCAGTCGACTATCCACTTGACGATCGTTATTTCAGAATTTCGCAACAGATTTCTTATTAAAATCTTTTTTCCTTCGTTTCCGGCCTGCAGGCTAAATACACACAGCTCAAGAATACACATTTTCTAAAAATATTAACAAAAACTTGTTTAAAAATATTTACATACATGAAGTACTCTCTTGTGCTACGAAACTTGAACTGTGAAAATAATAATATAGTGTGTCTACAGGTATGTGTTTATGTGTATACATGGATAAATGTTTAAAATTATGTAAACTTGTGTATATCAGTGTATATCATCTAGCCATACGTGTGTAAATTTGTGTATAAATGTGTAATATGCCACTTATTGACGGTTAGATTTTGTCGAGATCGACAGCTTGTCGATGAGTTCAGCCTAGACCCCCAAGAGAGACTACCCTATCTATATCGTCTATAATTGTTCCATTTCCTGTTCATTGTTGTAATTCTTGGAAACGAATGTTCTGTCATTGCATCATCATTTTATGTTCATTGTTATAATTCTTTGAAATGAACTTTCTATCATTTTGTGCTCATTGTTATTGGTGAATTGCGTGTTGATACCATTTTTGATACCTGTTGTTGCACAAACTTTGCCTTTCATTGTTGGTCATGAGATATATATATTGTTGATCCTTGCCTAGTGTTTGTGGATTGCGTGTTTATGCCATTGTTGATACCTATTGTTGCACAAATTTTTCCTTGCATTGTTGGTCATGAGATATATATTGTTGGTCCGTGCAGAGTGTTTGTGCATTGCGTGTTTATACCATTGTTGATAGCTATTGTTGCACAAACTTTGTCTTGCATTGTTGGTCATGAGATATTTCTCATTAATATGCCCTGCCATAACCATGAATATCGATTTTTTATCAATAATTATTATTTTTCCGAAATCTGAGATAGACAGTGACCTTCCTCATGCTTTGAAGGTCAAGTATGCAAAATTTCATCAAGATCGAAATAAAACTGTAGATTTGCATAAGAAACAAACAAACCCACAAACAAACAAACAGACCCACAAACATCCTTCTTTATATATGTAGAAAAATACACGTCGGATCGAAAAAGAAACAAAAAACATGTTTTTTATATTTTTCAAAAAAATATCCAATCATACCAAACTCGACCCCCCCCCCCGCATCCCCACCCCTTGAGGGTGGGGGAGGGGGCAACTTTGAAATCTTAAATAGAAACCCCTTTTTTGTTGAAGATTCGGATTCTACGGAAAAAAATACGAAACAGATGGCGCTGTAATTGCGAAAATTCAGATTTTACGATTCTCTCGAGAAATACACTTCTCACCAAAAGATAAACAAGAGACAATGAAATACATTATCTCAAGATGGCTGTACTATTGAACTATTGTGGGTCAGGGGTGAGGGACGGGGGCATGTTCAAAATTTTGAATGGGAACCCTTATTTTTTACTGCGGATTTGTAGTGTACGCTGATTGGAAGTTTTCATACTCCAAGGTATGTAAACGGTCCATAAATTAACTACTTTTAGCGCTACCCAAGAACAACGACCTAAGTGCGTAGTAGTTTTCTGTTCCCTTCGGGGTGCTTTATTAAGGTGAGTCCCCTCACCTCTCACTATCGGTTCTTTTACGTTGCATAAGACATTTTCAAATATCGAATGGTTTACAGTAAGTGCTCGAACTGCGCAACTTGTTTGGATCTGACCATGACCTATTCGATGGTAAAATATGGCTACAGCGTTTCTATTGAAGGTGGACTCAATAAGTGCAGTGTGACAGTTTTGATTTTTGTTTTGTTTTTTTTGTCATAATTTTGTTAACTTATGAATTTTGTCCCCTCGTTGTAATTAATTGTTCCTCTTGTGTTTGTTGTTAGTCAATTTTATGTTTTTAATCATAATTGTTTTATTATTTCTTTATTGTATGAGTTTTAGAGCCTTGGCTATTAACGTCTCGTCAGCAATTGGAAATTGTCATCGTGTGTAGCTCGGTTTGGACATCAAGCTACTTTGGTAATGCGTGATAGAACGACTTCCTTACTATGAGTTTATGAATTCAGTTATTTGATGGAAGTTAAAACGATGATGCATTTTTAAGCTATGACTGGTTTCGAACTCTCGTCGCCATGTTGAAGGTACTCAAGTTGATGTTCGAATGTCATCAGCAGCCTATCCAGGTAGAATTGCATATTGTATGTTATTTAATAGATATTGGAATGTACTAATTGTATATTGGATGTACCCTTATTCTACCCTGTAATCCCTCATCAGATTTATTGTTATTTTTTGTTTTCTGTTGCATGAAGCATTAGTTTAAGAAGACATACTTCTGGATTTTTTCTTCCTTGCACGCTTTGATCGCCTCCGATTAAGTCTTTTCTCGCTAATGATTTAACTCTAATGACATTCTGACCTGGATAATTTTGAATGTTTTTTTTTCTTGTGCTTAGACTTCCGCTGTAATGGAGCTGTAATGGTGTAAGCAACCGAGGATTCAAGCTGCCAGACTCGAGCTGCACGTTGATTGATGGTTCTAAAACCATGATCTTCATTTGTGATAACCAGTTGATCTATAAGCTGTGTTATGTTTGTGTATGATTCTGTGTCCTTTCCTCAGTCCTTTCCTCTAGCAGGATTGAGTTATTGTGATTCCTCACAAAAGTTCCGCAATTAAATTTGATATGAAATATACTGTCTGATAAGTAAAAAAAATAAAAAAAACTCTTTATTATATTTTTCAGATCCATAACTAACTTTATCTTCTTTCTTTAAAAATAAAGCGTTTCCATGTCTCCTTGTGTGAGCAGTGACCATCACTAACTACGGGGTCACAGCAGTTTCGTCAATGATCCCTTCTCGGAGATCATACAGTGTGGTTGGCTTTGTTTTGTAGACATAGCTTTTTAGGTGACCCCAGAGACAGTAGCCCAATGGCGACAAATCAAGGGAACGAGGGGACCACTCAATTTCGCCTTTTCCAATCTATCATTCAGGGAATTACATTTTAAATGTCAAACAGTTAAAGCAAAATGAGGTCCTGTACCATCTTGCTGAAACAATGTATCGTCAAGTTAAACTCTGCAATCTCTATGATTGCTGGAACTACTTGATTCCACAGCATATCCTCATACATCGCAGCATTCAAATTTTCATCGATGAAAAATGGACTAATTATTGCATTTTTCAGCACTCCTGCTTAGAGTATTGCTTATGTGCTTCAAGCGACCAGTGGGGATTGCTGGCGGACCAAAATTTGCAGTTATGTCCGTTGACGTGACCAGATAGTTCAAAAGTGGCTTCATCGGAAAATACGATGCTAGTGAGAAAGATGGGATACATACGGTAATCAAAGTCATCAGATGAATTTTGTAATGATTGAACTTTATTTCCTTCAAAATTCTTACAGAGCCATTTGACTGATATCATGTATTTGAGCAGCTTTACGGGTATTTAGGTGAGGATCTACAGTGAACGATAGTGCAACGTCAAGCTGTTTTTCCTCAGGAGTCGATGATTATGGTCGACCAAAAAATCCTCAGGGGGATGGGGGGTGGAGTCGAATTTGGTATCATTGGATAGCCTTTTGAAAAATATTAAACACATGTTTTTGGTTTTTTCGATTCGATATGTATTTCTCGAGATATTCCACTGTCCCGATCTTTTTGGTGATATACTGAAGCATTCTTACTCTATGGATAAAGGAAAAGAAGATGCAAAGTTAGAACTCAGGATAGTCGGGATTATCAACTGTACTCCTCCTCTTTTTGGATAATCGATCATTCCAATCCGGGATCTCGGTCTTACAGTTTGACTATACAATATTCAATTGGACTGTATTCAATTTAGAGTCTGTTTCGATATTTCGTTTTTATTGTATTCGTCATGTTTCTTTTTCTTTCACTGAATTCTGATAGGATCTTTGTTTCGTTTGTAAAAATCAAACTATATTGACAATTTCACAGCTACATTCACATGTGACGTAAAAAAAACCCACTTTAGGTCACTTAATTGTGAGTGCGCGGAAAAGAAATTCCTCTGTGAAATTTACTGCAATGCCATTAAAATTAGTGCGCAACCGATCAATAGAAAGAGTTTTCATGATTTTTTTAGAATATAATAATCCTCAAAAAAGTCAAAAGAAGATACTATTCCAGTAATAAAAGAAAGACCTAATTTTCGTCGTCATCGTGTAAGAATTTTAAATTTTCTTACAGCCATCAATAAAAGTAATTGCGAAGTTTGGAGTAGTTTGCTAATTTCAAAAAAAAATTCTAATTCTGCAATTTTCAATGTAAAGAGGTTTGTCTTAAACAACAAACCTTTTCATAGATGAGAATTCAATAATAAAAAAAGACATTTTGCTGCAAGCTATTTCATTATTCAGCAATACATTTTTTAATATTCTGTAATCACTTAAATCTCTGCTGGATATTTCAAAAAATCTTATTTGTGCCGTTCCACTTTCTCGTCTGTCGAAAGTTTACATCATTTATATATTTTTTTAAAATCTCGTTCCTTCCCCCGTGTCAATAATTCACGTGTTTCTGGCGCTGAACTTTCCCCTGGTGACGATTTTCGAGGCGTTCGTTGCTCCATTTGCCTGTCTCACCTTCCGCCGCGTCGGCGGTAATTCCACTCGCGGGAAAAATTCCTCTCCTCCGTCGGGGGAGTGTTGAAAGCGATCGGTGGGCCCCGTGGGATTTAGTTCGCAGCCCGTTTATCGTATCGTAAGCCTTAATTTGTCAAGTTGAGCCCCTGCTAATGAAACTCATCTTAATTGCGACGCTAAATTCATTATAAGCGGTGGCCGTCATCACACTGGAGCCCTTGACCGTTGCCGGGGCGAGAAGGAAAAGAGAAGGAAGATAGGGAGGGGCAGCGAGGAGGGAGGAGGGAATAGAAGGAGCCAGGGACGTGTATGTGCTTGCATTTGTTCGTGTGCGTGTGTGTATGTGTATGAAAATCTAAAAGAGAGCCCAGCGGGGGGAGACCCCCCGAAGGCCACGGCGATCGGATTTTACGACAGGCGGAGCGTGGCGGTTGGTCAGCAGAATTCATCTTTCCGATGAGGAAGAGTAAAAGTGTAAAATGTCTGGCACGGGATGGTTGTATTTTCAGTGCCTCGGAAATAAAATCCACGGAAGTTGAGCCCACATTTCGCACCGAAAATCTCAAACCATCTTTTTTATATATTTTTTCCTAGCTGCTTCTTTTGTTAGTAGTGAAAGAAACGAAACACAAATCAAGTGAAGAGAAAGTCTTCTTTTAGTTTGTCTTCGACTGCTTGATGAACCTTAACCATTGGTCCAACTTTTACGACTATTATTGCAGTTCGCTTTTCACTTTTTTCTTCCTCCTCCTTCATTTTATGACTTGGGAAAAGCGATAATCAACTGCACCTAAGACTAAATAACTTGAAGAAAGTATTTTTTTTAGAATTTCGGAAAAGTGTTAAATGGTTCGTTTAACTTATTTATTTATTGCCATCACAAAGTCAGAAGGCATGAAACACGTTTTCTCTTTCACTTCTTGAAAATGTTAGTGCAAATTAATTTAGCGAAATAGCTATTTAAAATAGACAAATTTTAAAATATTGGGGTCTTCATTATTGAACATAACTGTTAAGCAGTGAAGTGTGCACAATTTTTTGCAGGATATCACAATTATCCGATGAAAATGTGCGACGACTTATTAGTGTTAACCCGATAATTATTTTTAATATAAAAGTCATTTAAAAATAAAACACCACTCTAAAAGAAATTTAATAACTTGATGACAGAATGCCAATATTGTTTAAAAGTTAAATTTGAGCAATCACTTCAAGCCCAGTACACACTTGTTACAAATGCCCATTGTGTTACAGCGGATGGACACAAGTGTGGACGGATCGCTTGTGTCAAAATTTGCCCCGAGGCTAACAACGGACACAAACGCTCAGAAGGCGGTTTTTACCGACACATCAAAGGAATGAAACGGCCCTAGCCTGATCTGCTGTGGACGGGGGGCGAATCTTTTTCCCCTTTCTATTCCCCCATTGCCTTAAATCTGTTTAAAATAAAATTAGTGAGTATTTTTTACTTATTTACTTACTATGACATATCGTAGAATGATCCTACATTCGGTAATTTACTCTTAGCAAACTTTTTTTTTTATAAAGTAAAGAAAACATATATTTGTATCATTTTCACACGGATATTTTTATATATTTTATAATAAAGATATATATTTTAAATATTGTTTTTTCCAATGAATGTAAACATTATGAATAGAAATTTAAATAAACATTAACTGTAATTGTAAGTTGTAAATAAATAAATAATTACAAAACGTAGTATATTGTACCGTATTTACCTGACTATAAGACGACTCGACTTTTTTGTGGTAAATTTTTGACCAAAATTTTTTTTTAATGAACATGGACGCAAAAACACTTAAAATTAAAATCGATTGTAAAATCTCGTGTGACAACGTGCATTGTCAAAGCTTCATAACGGGCACGTGCTCCATGCTGAAATCAACAATGCTTAAATATTAAACAAAAAGTAACACTGTATTCACTTATGACTCGTCAGTATTAATCGATTGATATATTACATGCCCTAAGTTCATATTCTGAACATTAGTGCACGTGCTTTAAGAGGTCCACGAAAACCCATCAAAAGTTGACACATCTCATTTAAGTTCATCCATGTTCACGTTATCGTGCAAATGACGGCCGGCCGGGCACATAAAGGTACCGATTAAGCTTGTATTCTTATACATGCATATAGATTTAGCTAAAGCTCGTAATAAGGGGTTATTGAAGTAATTTTTGGAAATCGAAAAGAATGTCGTATTCGTTTTGTACTCCTGATTCCCGTTCGAATGGCATATTACATTCCTTATATTGCCAATAAAAAAATTCAATGGAGGGGAGTGTCTTAATAGTCACGTGACTGTTGGACCGATTTCAATCATAAACTAATCAGGTGAGCTCAGGAAGGGTCTCTATCGAAGAGCGAAAGCAGAATTTGAAAAAGTTAAAGCATTCTCGAGTAATCGTCGGACATACAGACGGACAGACAGACACACAAACAGCCAAACCAAAATATGTTGAAAAGGGGCCCTACAATAAAATCATGAAACTGTGACAATCATTTGTGGACACCCTTTGTTTTAAAAGGGGCCCCATTATCTATGTTGTAATCATTTTTTGACAAAATTAATTAAACCATTTCTCACGCTCTTGCCAGTGGTGTCAGTTTCATTTCCCGTAGGGTGAAGGATCGAATCCTGGGGACCTTTTCCGCGTGGGAGGTCTCATCCTCTTGGACGTCGAACGTGAATACGACGAGGAATAGTGCTGTTGGATACTGGTCTGTACAAAGAACTAACATGACGACAACGGTGAACACAAGTTCTTAAATTAAATGTCATAATGCTGTCATTGTGACAGAGAAGGCTGTTCTTCCGCATCGGATAAGAAGATTGTTCCACAGCATGAGGTACATGTATTATAAGGAAACTTCGACCTACTGGAGATTCTAATCGATATTTGCGGTTTCTCTTGCCTCATAGAATCTACATATCATGCTACGAGGCATGTTTTTTAAGTAAGTACCGTTTTGCGATTCCGCCGCCGCAGCGCTACGGTCGGCGTTCCGCGCATGCGCGCTGGTTAACTACATCTCTTGTCTACGCACTGACGCCATTACAGTCTGATTCTTCATTGTATACGTTGTTTACTGAGTGTTTAAGATGCCTCCGACAATCGTGAGTCCCGCCGATTGTGAAGTACGGGCTGTTATACGATTTCTTAGTGCTAAAGGTGTAAAACCGATCGATATTCATCGTGAGATCTGTGAAGTGTACAGACAAAACATTATGAGTGATGGAATGGTAAGGAAATGGGTGAGAGCATTTAAAGATGGCCGCACAAATGTGCATGATGAAGAACGGAGTGGGCGTCCTTCGGTCGTTAATGAAGATTTGGTGCAGAAAGTGGACGAAAAGGTGAGAGAAAACAGACGCTTTACAATTTCATCATTGTGCGACTGCTTTCCTCAATATTCTCGTAGTGTTTTGTATCGCATTGTGACCGAGAACTTGAATTACCGGAAATTGTGTTCACGTTGGGTTCCAAAAATGTTGACGGATTTGCACAAAACCCAACGTTTAGGCAGTGCATTGACTTTCCTCGAGCGGTACCACAATGAAGGTGAAGATTTTTTAGACCAAATTGTTACTGGTGACGAAACATGGGTGGCCTACGTCACACCAGAATCGAAACAACAATCCATGGAATGGCGACATTCATCATCACCCAAAAAAGTGAAGTTTAAGCAAACAATTTCTGCCCGGAAAATCATGTGCACAGTTTTTTGGGACAGAAAAGGAGTATTGCTAGTGGAGTTTCTGCCTCGTAATGAGACAATCAATGCAGCGTCTTATTGTGAGACATTGAACAATCTGCGTCGTGCAATCCAGAACAAAAGACGTGGCAAGTTGAGTAAGGGTATCGTTTTGCTGCATGACAATGCCCGTCCACATGTGGCTAATCGGACCAAAAATCTCATCAAATCTTTTAAATGGGAAACTCTAGATCATCCTCCATACAGCCCTGATCTGGCGCCCAGCGACTACCATTTGTTCCTGCACTTGAAGAAACACCTGGGTGGTCAGCGTCTTCAAAACGATAACGAAGTCAAAACATTTGTGCTACAGTGGTTAACAAGTCAGGCGGCAGAATTTTATGAGGAGGGTATTCAAAAACTGGTGCCACGTTATGACAAGTGCCTCGATATTCACGGAAATTATGTAGAAAAGTAGATTAAGGTACAGGCTTTCATGTAAAAATAAAATTATTGCGATATCTTTGCACGTCTTTTTTTAATTCCAAAACGGTACTTACTTAAAAAACATGCCTCGTAGATAAACTGGGCTGGGAGGTGACGTCTGTCAGAGTACAACATACTTTCTTCAGTATAGACTTGATGGTAGTCGACAGATTTGGAATCTACAAGACTCAATCTATCGAGTTGGTAACTGGTAATCCGAGCTATATCGATCCAGGTGGAATGCTACTCTAACGAGTCAATTATATATGACATTTAATTGTTAATTTGAAAATCTCAGTGTGGATGACCACAAAACGGTGGCATTATTAAGTTGTGGTATTATTTTAATCTTCAATATAGTCAAGAAGTTTTTTCATAAGAAAGCCTAATCGTTCTAGATGGATGATTAAGTTTTCTATATATGGACTTAGAGATGAGTTAAAAGTAGCCTCAAGGATTTTATGTATGCAAGGGAATACCTGACTTTTGCCTAGACTTTTCTAAATAGACCGTGTCCGGCATTTCATATCTCGGATGTCTTTAGTGATAAGAGGTTTATCATTGATATACAGGCAATCCCACACTACATTTCTGTCTTTTTTTCCTTTAGATATTTCTAATGGAGTGTTTTTTTTTCATTTAGCAGAAACCTCTCAAACCATACATATGTTTCTCGGGACTGAAAATACTTGAGACCAGCAGGCGTTTGTCGTACATTCTGATATAACATTAGAATTTGAACATTCCTGGATCGGCAATTCAAGGTATTTTCTACGATCATCTTCGATTTAGAAAACTTTATTCCTTTGGGGTATCCCAGACGTTAAGTAAAGGGCAAATGACACGACACGTTTCTTGATGGCAAGATATGCGTAAAAAAAACTTGAACATGGACAGATCGCTATATCAGTAGCATTGTAACAAGTGGCAAAATAGGTTTTATTACTATGTATGACGTGCTACTAAAACACGGAATAAAATGTGGATGTTTGAAGATGATGATGCATCGTGTCTGTGAGGAAATCAAGATCTGCGAAGTAAGGAATGGTAGCTGCTTTGTTTATCGTGGATAGTGGTAACTCAGAATGGAGTGACTGCCAAGTATAAGGAACAACGTTTGCCTCAGATCCTACGAGAACTTACAAACATCCTCTCAAGCTTAAAATCCAACACTATAGTGTTATTTCAACATAAGAATGTTACTTCACATATATGTTATTTCAACAAAAGAATGCCCCCGCGTAATGAACAAAGTTTATACGCATATTAAGCTGGCACACTGGGATAAATATGCACGAGCACCTTCCAAACTATTCTGATCTTGCTCCATGTGACTGCTTTGTTCTCTCAAGTGAAGGATAAGTTAAAAGGAGGCAATTTACAAGTTATGAGAAGCTTTAGAAGGCGCGGGATGACAAGTGCGCCCACATTCTGGAAGAAACGTAGAAGAATTGGTTTGATGAATGGTTTCAAAGGATGCAGAAGCACAGCGTGTTGGTGCGATGGGAAATACTTTGAAAGACTAAAAATTAAAAGGGTATATTGCTAAACTTTTCTGGTGCCCTGTATAGTTTAACATTTGTAATGTAGGGGCATTTGGCAGTTATTTTCACTTATTGCTTAACTGTAGGAAATTATAATTTTCATAAAATTGCTCTAGTTTGCTTGAAGCCAATTTCTTGACCAAAAATTAGTGTCCAATTACATTAATATGATCACCAACTCTGTAACACGTACCACAGCCAGCCACCGTGGGAGGGACTCAGTAAGGTAATGGAAGGTTTCTGCAGGCATCTGTGACTTTGCAAATTGAAATTCACCACAAAGTTAGTTTAGATTCTTTGGTGGAGGATCCATTCATTTGAAATATCGATCACTTAGATCCCATTGGTAATTGAATAGCTTCGGATCTGGCCATTTCGTTGGCCAAGATAATAGTTTAAACTCTTCGGCGTGCTCCTATTTCCACTTACGGACAATTTTGGCGGTATGGCTTGTCACATTGTCTTGCTAGATATACGACAATTGAGAGGTATGCATTTGCCTTCAAAAGGCATCAGCGGACCTAAAACAGGCTATGAAAACATTCCCTAGTCTGTAACCGCACTTCCACCCGCTGCCTTTTACCAATAGCTTTGTCTGGGGGTTTGTTCTCTTATGTTTGATGTCGATTATGCCACCGGCCGTCCACTCGATTAAGCAAAAATCGTAACTCGTAGGTAAAGGTTACCCTTTTCTATTCGATAGGAAACGGTCCTGTGTTGCAGTGCATATATTTAATCGATTATTTCAACAAAAAAGACGTTACTATGGATCACGTTTTTCTACAGAATCCACTATGCAACTGGATTCGCTGAACTGTCGTTTCATAGATCTTTCTGTTGACCTCATGGTCTATTTAGACAGCTAGTTGCTCAGTGGCAGCGTGGCGACTGGTCCCGACTAGCTGTTTCAGCCGACGTTCACTCCACCGGTGGGTAGGGTCGTCACACATGTTCCATTTGCCTAGCCTTGATATCTTTCACTACTCAACCTCGACAACATTTTAAAATGTTTACCGCTTCCGAAATGTTCGGAATATATGTCCGATAACCAATAATCATGCCTGTTAAGTCTCGTGCCTTACCAGTGATATTCATTGTTACTGTGTTCACGGATGCCAATCATCAAGCTTTATATATAGCTTAGCTTCTGTGTGATAGTTTTGCACATGCGCAATATAGAGCCCTATGCGTGTTCCAGGTCTGCTTTGGGCAGTTGGCCATAATAATGTGACTGGATTCTGAATAATTCAGTTCTATCAAAACTTTACGTTTTTATAAGAGTGATCAAAAATTTGAATTTCCACTAAGAACCTAACGGTAACTGCGACGATACACAATTCGTTCTTCAGACATGTTTGTTCTTCTATCGTTAATCAATGAGAACTTATCGAAATCGCCAGGCTATTAGAAGCATAGTTAAATACTATACTTTCTTTATCAAGGACTTGGTTCCGGTCGGATAGTGAATATCGTTCAGATCGCTTATTTAAATTGGAAGTTCCTCATCACACTTCATCCTTTGCCTCCAGGTACTTTCCGTATAATGCTATTCTTCTTTGGAGCCAGTCAACTCCGGACTTTGATTGTACGTGTCTATTAATTCTTGTATTCATTAAATCGTCTTTTATAAGAGTATTTTTAAATATTCAAAGCAGATACCCGTGAGAGGCCAGAAACTGTGGGCATCGGTTAACATTAATAAAAAAATAAAAAACACAACTCCACAACCAGAGTTTAATGAAAGCTCGTATGTACATTTCGCTGAAAAAGCTGACTTAGTTATTCAAAGCAGGTTTCATAATCCTGTTTGTTGCATTTTTTGGTTTCTTTCATATACTGGGAGGACCGGAAGGTCTTATCGTTTTTTGTGACCTAAGTTTGTAGAGCAGTTTATGAAAGATTTTGATGTACTTTCAACGTAAATTAAGTGAATTCTTCTTTATCTTTATTGATGATTTTGGTCTTTCATATTTGCAGAAAAAAATGAGTGACATAAAAACCCGAGGAGAGTCATATTCGACATTGCATCATCTGACCATCATTTATCCAGATCTTTGTATCAGTTTCTTAGTGGGAAAAGATTCCAAAATATTGATACCTAAACTTGGTTCTTAGACTTGTCAATGCTTAGAGAAGCCATTCAAAGTTTGATTTCACGATAATGATGGCATAATGCTATGTAATTAAGGCTTCACCGAATATTTTAACTTAGGTCGATTTTTACCCTTACACTTTTTTTTACCCTGACATGTACGAGGGGAAGTCAAGGCAAAGTTAGAAATGGAATTTATTTAAAAAATATAATGAACCTTAACAAAACTGATAATATCATTTTTCAATGCAGTCCGCCTTCTCAGTACACTTGTCCTAGCAACCACTTTCTTCGCGTCGTCATTTGTCTTGAATCGACAACCACCGGATGTATTTTTAGCGAACCAAAGACATCATTGACCGGAAACTGCAAGAATTTGCATACGCTGTGTTAAACTTTCATGGTGTTGCATCTTTTTCTGTGGAGCTGTGTATGTTGTCACTTTAAGTGTCAATGCTCCAAGTTAATTCATGTTTCTCGGGTTATTGCAGTATAATTTAATTGCAGTACAATTTGATCTTTAAATGGTTTGCCTACAGAAAAGGTTTGACCGTTGCTCAATTTGTTGCTTAAACTATGTCGAAGGCAAGTTTTTTAAACAAGGTCACTATATAAGATGTTAAAATGTCAAATAGAACCAATAAAATGAGATGGTTTACGTCAAGCTAACAATGAATGCAAAGAAAACTTATATGCTTTCTTTGGGGGAGGTGGAGGGAGGGATGTAGTAATTTCGAACATTATGTAATGTCTTTTTTTTTTCCAAGAAAAAAAAATTGGTTTGGAGTTTCTGTGGTAAGAGTTTTGTAATAAATTTCCTTCTTATTAAATAATGCAAAGCAATGCTCTTTCCATGTTATTTTTCCCCTTTCCTGAATAAATTTATATGAAGTATAAATTACGCAAAACTCTGTGTTAAGAAATGTGTCGCCTGTCTTTGATTTTCTTTTCCTCCCATATTTTTATGTCCTATTTTGTCTGGTGTATTTTTTTCCTGCTATGTATTTTATCCACACGCAGACACAAACAAGCATAGATGCACGCACGCACGCACAATCTCCCCGCCTTCGGTAAATTTGTAAAACTGACAGAAATAGCAAAAGGAATCCGGTGTCATCTGGACGGGACTTCTTTGCGGGAGTGGGAAGCGGGGGGTGGAAACTGTTCATTTGTCGAATTGCTCGGGTCCTCGAGGCGGGGATTCTTCTTAGTTTTCCACCCTTCATAAGTCGGGTGGTGTATGCGAGCGCATGCAAGTCCCTCTCGGTATAATGGTGCTCGCCACCGCCAGTGTCCCCGCGCTCGTCGCTCATGAACGCTGACAAATTGTGGCCCTACCCCATTCCGCCCACGCCATCGACCCTCTCTACAACAAACTCCCTATCTCGAGTGAATCTGGGGAATCCAATCGAATGCTCTGTACAATGATTTTCCTAAGTGAGGAACTCGCCAAGAGAAACGAAGGGAGAGTCCTTTGCACAACAAACACAGCTACTTTGGAGCCGCTTTCCATTTCGCTGTCCTCTCCAGAAAACCATTTTCTCTTGGGATTAATGCATCGGCGTGATGGACCCATGAGGCTACACCCTCCCAGGCACCCATCTTCTGTTTTGAATGGCGTAACAACTTAGGCCTAAATGTAGCCATTAGCATAACTAGGAACCCGTGATACCACCGAAATGCCTTTCTTTCCAAAAGCTACTACCCCCATCCCCAACCACTCCTCTTTTACAATCTCCCTCGCTCGCATCATTTTTTTTTACTTCCCCCTCTTTCTCAATTTCATTGTCTCATCCACTATTTTCTGCCATTTGTTCTGCTTTGATATGTCTCCCTTATTGCATTATGCTATTCTTTTTAACCCCTCAATATTTTTTGTACGGCAGTTTTAATCCTGTACTTATTAATTTTAATATGGCATAGTTTTGTAAAAGATCGGCCTTAAATATTTGCAAAATAGAGAGCGCGGGGCCAAGTTTTATCAGATATAAGCGCATCACTAATAGTCGAGGTGTTAGACCCCAGCGTTGGTGAAGCGTTCGCGAATGTGCTTTCTGTCAAACGATGCCGATGACCACAAGCTTAAGCCGACACTGCAGTTTCTTTGAGACATTTTCAGCTTTTTGGCCATGTGGCTGTTTAGGTGGTTTTTCAAGGATGCTTGAACTCTCTTCAAGTTGGCTGTAGACTGGGTTTTATTTGTGGTTCGTTTTTCACTACGACCCCTATCCTGAGATGGAAGCTGTTTGTTCCTCTGAATAACATTACTGACGGTACCTCCACTTACGACGAGACTTTGCACCTTGCACTTTCTAGTTATTAGGGAATAACTGAAACCTGGGTCATAAAGGGCGCATATGTGCCCTTCTCGAAACGTATTCAATTTTGCCACCATTTTAGGCTTAACCTTGTCAGCTAACTGCGTGGACGTATTCTACAGTGCACGCGCAATCGTCACGCATGATTTTTCAAAGGAATCGTGCAAGAGGGTCAAAATCGTTCATTGATAACTGTTCGTTAACGTTTCAGCAACCAACTGAAGGTCGTTTGGAAATCACGCCTACATTTGTAGAACGTTTTAATTCATGAAAGGACATGTAAATGATTAGCAGTGCAGTACATTTGCAAATCATGACCACCAGTTTTAGAGAGAAGAACAAAGCGCAACTTTTAAGTACTGGAATTTTGTGTTTACTCGCCGTTCTTATGCCCAGAAGAAGCTTCACTATGCCGCGTAGAAGAAGAAGACGCCATGCTGCTCCGATACCTGACATTAATCCACGAAGCACCATTGCATTCAAATCCATTATTACGTATTCTTGGGACAAGACAGTCAACGTTAGATTTCTGATGTGTTGGAGCCTACTGCTGCCGCTTATCATCAGAATTTGCATGGAAGCATTTCTTTCTTGGCCTACGCTTTTACCGAATCTTTCGCATATGAAGCGTCTGGGCCATAATCGCACAATGACCGGCACCCCACGGACAATGCTCAGCTCAACAGATGAACTCTGGCAACATGCGGACTGACATAATCCAAGCACACATCCAACGTCTCTTCCTCTCTCTCTCTCTCTCTCTGCCGGCGATAGAAATCTACGGTTTGCTGCGTTCTGCTTAGGAAACCAGGGAATTTATTCGTACTAATTTCAAAATTAGTTATAAAGTTCGTCAACAGATGGCGCTGCTGACAGGGGAAAACTATAAAATAGTGTTTTCAAAATAACCATCATTTGCAGCAATTGAAATGTTTGCACGGACGTACGCGAATTCTGTCCTCAAAATTGTTGCTGCAAAATTCCCTGGTTTCCCAAGCAGAACGCAGCAAATCGTACATTTCTCTCGCCTTCCGATTTTCGTTAATGAATTTTTCAAATCGACGCTCATTTTTGGGACATCCAGTATGAATTTAGTAGTTCTTATTGTAATTCTGGTGTTACAGTTTTAAAAGCCTGCAGTGTATATGGAAACGTGATTCGAACTCAAGAGAGACAGCATGTCAACTGCAGCCTTCGTGCTGGAATTTCGGACTGGAATATACAGGATTTCGCAAAATCTAGAATAAAAGGGGCAGAGTTGAATATTGTTAGGTCCATTTCCGAGGCATAAATAGAAAACAAGAATTTTTTATGCCAAGGGAATGGATCGAACACTCTCTGAAGTGACAAACCCATTTCATGACGTAAGACGAAGGAAGTTTGTGACGTCAGGAGAGTACGGGGTTCGAGCCCGACTCAGAGAGAGAGAGAGAGAGAGAGAGAGCTCGTGACAGAACGAGGGAGACAGCCAGCGGGGTCAGACAGAAAAGTCCCGTCGTCGTCCGACAATGGAATCAGCAATGAAAGGTGCACAAAGAACAT
>JAHWFO010115698.1:808787-822747 GCA_023313115.1 Rhysida immarginata
AAGAAGGCCGCGTAGCGACCGAAATGTTTATTAAATTTCTTTGTGGAAAAGCGTTTGGTTTATGTCACCTATTGCTAAACTTATGTCATCTCAAACCAATCAATCAACAACCAGTTTTATCTGAATAAAAAAGAGAACCCAGTTTCTATCATTTTTTCTACTCCTGGGATTATTCTATACCCAAAGAAAAGCCTGACAACATTGAAAATAAATCCACGCATGTACAAAACCTTACAGACAGCCACAACCCTAAACATTTGTCACATAATAAGAAAATTCCTACATCCACTACTTAATACTTCTACTGACATATAAATCTACACTATTCTTTAGTTGAACCCATTGAACTTGGTTCTATTTTGAGTCCGTATTTGGGGACTTGATTTTCTAACTTGAACGACCTTTGGACTTTCCTAAACAGCCATAATAACTTTCTGTCGTTGGGTTCTACGTTTATTGAGGCAGAAAACAAAAATCAATGAGTTTGAATGTGGTACAACTTTGTTTCTCTTTCGAAGAAGATGAGAGCGTATATCTGAAATCTGGTATCGCTGGCAAAGATTTTAAAGTGCTCGGAGACGATTTAAAAATACATGTATCTCAGAAAATGTCCTGCATCCCATCTTCAAGACTGGAAGAGGGAGTACTTTGATAAAGATCGTGTTCACTTCACGTATTTAAATTTATAAAATGGCAAATGAAAAAAAATAAACCAGTTTCGTTCTTTGAGCAGCCTTCGTAATTTTTTAGTTGTTTCTATCTTGTACGTTTTCATCTAAAAGTTGAAGCAATAACATTAATGAATAATATTGCATAAATGCTTAACAGCATGTAAATATTATCAGGTGCAATGGATGCTTTCTAAAATAGCTCTTTTGATTCGAAAATCATAGCACCATTTTAAGAGTACTTTGGAAAATGTTTGATTTCAATATCACTGAAGAGAATAGAATTAGTCGGATTATCTTAAAAGCACGTCATGTGTTAACATTCTAATAAAAATGTTTAAATAGGGACGTGGGCGTGATTTGCAGTTTGGAAATTGAAGATGTGAAGTGACGTTTCCACTTCTCATTTGTAGTTTACAATTCAATTTCGATCATCGATTATGCTTCAAAGTTTTCAAAGAACATCAGTGTTTTGCCGAATGAAAAGGCCGCTAAAACGAGTGTGAAGAATGAGCGGATCGAGAAATGAGAGAGAGAGAGAGAGAGAGAGAGGGAGAGCGAAGGGTTCCACACGTCAATAGGAGTGATTGAATGGAAATTTAGCATCGAATTGCCATATTCTCCCGTTTTGGTAAAAATTCATTGAAGCGTTTCGATTTCCTTCGATGACGTTCCATTGTCTGTGTCATTTCCTGTTGTGTATTTCGCTCATCATTTTGAAAACGCCCGTCCAACATGGTGAACTTATAAGTATAAAATGTCTCCTTCAATTCAATCGGAGTACGGCGCTTAGTTTATTGGGTGCCCCCGTGCTTCCTGTTCAATTTTCGCTTGATGATTGAAAGGAGAGCGTTCACCCATTTTCTATACAGGAACATAACACTGAATGTTTGACAGACGGACAGACAGATAGAGTGACGGACGGACACGAATCGACTCCTCGTTTTCGAGTTTGAAGCAAAAGGATCAAAGGAAACGGATCGAACTTTCGTGGAAAACTACTTTTGATCCAAAGTGGTGATGAATCAATAACTGAAAGCATCAGTTCATTAACAACAGAGCTGATTCTGCGAAACATTTACTAATTAATTATACGTGGTTATCCAATTGTTCAATAGCCGTTGGGAAATTGAAGTCAAAGGTTAAACTGCGTACGTCATTGCTTTTAACGAGTAAATCTATCGCGTCATTTCCAAATAAGCCTAGCTTTAAAGTAGAACCTCAGAGACACCAAAGGTTTAAACAAGAGAAGAATCACACAAAGAACCGATTAAATGGAAATTAAAGGCCGTTTAACAAGCTTTACACGCTAATACGCTGGCTTGCGTGATTTCACCATGAAAAAATAACAGTCCATTAAATCAGTTTCATTTAACAAGAGAAAATAGCATTGCAATTGAAGATGAGTTTTTTTTATTTTTATATTAAGCGTTTTAATCAGACTATAAATTATTCATTTTTTTAATAACGAGCTCATAGAACCAATGAAAAATTATTTAAAAAATGGAAAGACAGATCAATGAATATTTGGAAAGTATAGTTTGAACAGAGAAGAATTCAACTCATTTTCTCGTATTAATTTTATAAAAAGCTTAATAAGACAATTTATCTTGGAAAGAGCAATCCTCGTTTCCAAAAACAGCCACAGATTAGAAAATTTGCGCATCAGTCACGTACAGAATGTAACGGGACTCCTCACTCCATAATACCTTTTCCCATTGCTGTACTGTCCAGCTTCGGTAAATCCAAGCACCAGATGATGAAATATTTGAAGTACACAACCAATATTAATTTTGATATTCCATAGATGCCAAGAGCATACAGTTCCTTCCGTAGATAGTTCTAGCGAACAAACGAGGATTTTATAACTAGCAATTTTAAGAATTAATTTTGCTCAATTCACTCTGTGGTTAGTCATTATCTAAATACTTTTATGGGATCGAAAGTTCCGGACAGCTGTATTTTTGGGCTGCAACCATTATTTCACGAAAATGAGCATGATGTTGAACCTTCTTTGCTATTATTACATCTCCGCTCTAAGAGGAAGATTTTTAACAGATTTTGGTACACGACTTCAGAAATTTTCTTCCACTCTTTTCAAAGAATGTTCATGGGCGATGTTGCCTAGCTGTAGTCAGCCCTCCAACTCGTCCCAGAAGTGTTCAATGGGATTTGCAGCCCTGCGCCGACCAAGCCATTTGCACACTCTATGCTTTGTGAGAAGGACCAATCGTGTTAGTATAGGAGTGGCCCTAATTTAAACTGTAGTCACAATGAAGACGATACAGAATTGTCCAAAATGGCAAGACAAGTTGAAAAATCCAAATCATGAAAATGAGCCCATATCACCACACGGCCTCCGCCAAAATTCGTCGTTCCAATCCAGGTTTCCATTGTTCTATGGTCTAGTTTTCTGAGCCGTAAATCATTATAAATGTCGCTTCGCATTATTTTGCTTTTATGGGGCAGCAGCACAACTTGTTGGTTCAACGGCCAAGGAAACCCAGATTCCTCAATTCCCGGGAGATGGTGATTGTACTGGCGTCACTTGAAGAGGAAATCTGTAGCAATTGTTTCAGCTTTGCTATTGCAAACTGTCGTAAGTGCTAGCATTCCACGATCTCTCTGCCAGTTTCTTTGGCCTGCCACTTCGTAATTTCACTGATGTCGCTGAAGATTTTTTTTTTTACAATGATGTCGCTTGCAATTGAACGGGGTATTTGTAGAATGACAGAAATCTTGTGTACAGATTTGTTGTATAGGTGATATCCTATTACGGAATCACGTTGAAGCTCAATGAGCTCTGTTGACCGATCCATTCTGCACCAAATTGAATCAACATATTTCTATCGATAGTACCTTAGACGTCATAGATTGTAAATTAGAGCATGTACCATTGTTTTGTAGGGCTGTCCGGATCACATACTTTATGTCCCACCCAGCCCGTGCCCGCTTTTCCCAGTGAGTTACGCCATTTTAGATTTGCTGTTCCGGCGGGTATTGGCGTCTCTACACGTCACATTATCGTTTTATTTCTGCACTCGTATTATACCGACCCCCGTATAATACTGGATAGCGATAAACGTTGCTTAACATCACTTTTTCTTTACTGGATACTAAAAACGTTGAAGAGAAATTTGGTTTCAAAAAAACGTTATTCTTTAATTTATGTGGAATTACCACAATTCTAAATGGAGTTATTGTTCTTATTTATATATAGATTAATTAAAAATAGTTTTTACGGTAAATAAGTTTTATTTCTACTTTGTTTGTATTTATTATTGAGATCTTAGAATTTTTCTTTTTATGTAGTTTAAGTTACTTTTTTTGTAGCATTAAATTGATATATTTGCATGCAATTTCTTTAACCTATTAATCAGGTTGACTTTTGGCTTGATAGATGCCGCATGGCTTCAGGGGATATACATTATTCTTAAATATACTCTATAAAATACATTTTGTGTACAATAATATATTGTTATCGGAAAATTTTATCAAGTACCTATTAGTAAAGCTTAATGTGGCTCATTTTTTAAAGCTGCATCGTTATGAGCATTTCATGAATTTAATAGAAAAATATAGCTTAAAATGAAGCAAGTATAGGCTAAAAGGAAGGGGATAAGAAAACAGAATTGAATAAAGAATACGAGTTGAAAGGTAGAAGGTCAAACCAAGAAAAGACTTCTGAGAAGGTGTTTGTGAAGTTTTAATCTGGGCCTAATGTAGATGTATGTCCGTGGGCGATGGGGAGTGGGTGAGGATGCATTAAGGCTCCGTGGTTAAAATGTTGGAGCCTCGACACTCTGACGGGGTTTTTGCGGCCCCATAATAGGTGGCGCTGCGAGGGAAGGCGCCACGGTGCCGCGTCTCGAGGCAGCTCGTTCGGCGGGCGCCGTCGCCGACCCACCGTGTTCGCATCCACCCATGATTGAAGGGGAAAATCCACCGACCGAGGATGCCGCCAACGCCGACCGGCAAACGACGACGATGTGTAAAGACCTCGTTACAATTCCCGTTGACCGACGTGATGTCAGGGTAGGAAAAAAACTTTGATGGGGGGGGGGGAGGTGACGGAAATAAAAAGAAGAAGAACTGAAAGTATATAAAGACCACCATATCCCTTGAAATTTGATGGTGGTTCTTAAAAATAAGAAAAGTTATATTGTAGCGTTTCAGCTAGTAAAAAGAGGAAACTATACTAAAGCTTTCATATTCTGGCATTTATATAGGATTCCTTTTATTCTTTAGAGCTCTTATATTTATTTTTTGTAAAGTTCATTCTATTGCTTTCTTTAAGAATTTCTCGGAATATCAGCCTTTTAAATATAACTAACTCAATCTTAATAATTTTTAGATCTTGAACGGACTTAAAATTTCAATTTTGATTTAATTGAAGGTATTCTTGTAAATTTAAAAATTGTACATCAGTTATATATCATTCAGCTCTTTCTGGAACTCAAACTTCTATAGCACGGCCCCCCTATTCGGAACTGCAATCCATTGCGACCCAACTTATGACGGAATCTTTATTGAATCCTTCTTTTCTCACTTTCCTGTTTCTTATTTTTATGAATTTTTTATGAACATATGGTTTTTAATTTTTATGTAATGAAAAACAATCTCATTTCGAAACTTTTTGCGTGAAAAAGTTTGACATACGCATTTCTGTAATTTTGGACGAATAGTATCGTAAACAGGATGCCCTCTTTAATTCGAACGGAATATGAAGAGAATTTAATATTTTAGTCAGAATGCCTGTTAATTTTTAATTAAAAACTAATTAAATTAAATAATTAATTTTGCAAAAGTATTCGCTTATAGGAGTGAAATGGCTTTGACCAATAGGTTTTTCTTTGCCATATAACGTTTCTCACGAAAAGAAATGTAAATAATTTAAATTCTAGTCTGGTGCAATTAAATTCTTAAACATCAGGAGATCACAACCCAAGTGATAGGATAACCATTTAAGGAGAATGAATCAGCAACTAAATAAATGGAGAAGAATGGCGACACTCTAAATTAGGTTCTTAAGTAAGTTAACAGAATGTGAAAGTGGATAAACTTGGCTTTCATTGGAATAAATGACTATAAATAAATATAATTTAATAGCCAATGAATATTAATCCAATAAGAAATTCTTGGACTGCCTTACTGAGCAATGGAACTAAAAGATACCAAATTAGTCAATCATAGAAGCTATGATTCTTATTTTATTTTTGATGAAGCTTGAATTATTTTTACTTTAAGATATCAATAAGACGAGAAAATTTCGATTTTTTTTTCATTTATTTGCTTAGTAAAGGTTTGCTCGAGGTGCATATAAAATTAAAGTCATTATCGTTAGTAAATTTTAAACGGAAATCCAAGATTTCAGTTACATCAGTTTCACTTACGCGCATTTCTTAAATATTTCTCTGTACCTTTGTTGTGCCGTTTGTTCTCTGTGATTTCAATGCTGAAATAAAATTTTTAATCGCTAGTGAAGAAAGATCCAAGACAATAAGAGAACCAACGATTGACTTTTCGATTAACTACACCATCTTAATTACTAGTATTTTAACACATTTAGATCAATAAAATGAAAGACTTTCCTACTCTTTTGTGGCAACAGTTTCTCTTATATAACCTATAGTTTAATCATGATCCATCTCTCATTTGAAAATATATAACAAGCCTCATTGGCCATTGGAATTGAAAATCTGTAAACGTATTACTAAATTACTTGAACTTTATGAACTTCTATAAACCAATTAAGCTAATACATTAATTGAGCAGGATTTGTTCGTTATTATTATTATTATTATTTTAGATTTACTTAATATTTTGAAATATATTTTAAATTAAATTTTATTACAGATCGATATCGTAGCTTAAATCGAATGAAGGTAATGGATATATTGGAAATCCCTTTACTTATGACATAGGTTAGTAAAGGGAGTCTCTGCAAAGTAAAGATAAAACATATCAATATTTTCCTTATTTTGTTATCAATCAGAATACACACTCTAGAAAGCGGAGTAACTGCAGGGCACCCTTGGTTTCCAAGAAACTCGCCCCGTTTCCATTCCGTGGAGTGAAAATTGGTTTCGTGAACATTAATTACATTTACGGAGTTTCCACTTTTTTCCTGACCAACTTTTTGACTAATAGCCTTGAGAGAAATGAAAGAGTGGGAAACGAGGAAAAGAGTGAGAGAGAAAAAAAGAGTTTCTTAGTAAAGTTCCTTAATTTAATTATCCAATCAAATAGAGAAAATGATGAATCGAAGCCCAGTGTTCGTTTCCATCTAAACTTAATCAATTCGTGAATTTGAAAGCTTTTCTTTTTCTCCTTACTCCTTTCCTGATATTTTATTAATTTCCACGCTTACTCGACTCACGATGTTGATGTTCAAAAATATATTAATAATAATAATTAGATTTATAATAAAAACCGGAAGTGTTCCGCGTAAGCTAAGAGTAGAATATCTCCTAGAAATTATTGACCAATAGTCGTCAAATGTTAGTGGAGTAGCGAAGAACAATCTTTTTTTTTGTTGTTGTTTCGTTTTCTCATCGGGTGGTTTTAATTCGTCGGAAGTATCGGTGGAATTAATGGGCAACCTTGGAAAGCAACTCGGCGGCGCCTATCTTTTCCCATTTTCTCTTTTTTTATTTTTATTTTCCTCTCTTCTTTCCCGTCGTCTCCTCCTCTTTTCTTTTCATCTCAAGATGGACGATAGTGAGACAAACGGTGAAGACGCCCCCTTCAATGCTGAGGGTGAGGAGGAGAGGGATCCCAGTGTTGCGGGTTCAGAGCCACGACGCCATGAATCAAATTCCCGTTTATTGCCATTTGATAGCGAGTGGGCCTGTTGGGGGATGCAAATGTCGAAAAGAGCTAATCTAGTAAAACATTTCTGGGATATTAATTTGCAGATGGAAAAATCTTTTGATTAATGGTTTAATAGTAAATGCCTGCTTGTGTTTTATACTCTTGGTATGATTTTTAATTCCAAGTTCTCTTAGATTAATAAACTTTTCTGCTTGTGGGCTTTTTCTTGACTTTCGAGAAATTATGACTTGGAAAGAAAAAGGAAAAGTCTTTGCATTTCCGTCCTCCCCGACTTCAATAGAAATCAGTGCAAGTATTTCCTGCATGCCCGATTATTCGTAATTCAAATTAACACGCATATAAGGTACGTGGCCCAAATATCGCCCTGGTTCCTATTATCGTCCACCAACAGTTATTCAGGTATAGTAGAGCAATATATCAGCAAATTCGTGTACATTTACAAAACAAAACAAAACAAAAGCACCACAAGGATTTTTCTTTTTTTCTTCTTGTTGATTTATCGACATTGAACAATCAAACAACCTACGTTTCAAAGGTAATTGTCCAAATCGAAAGACTAATTATTAAGTAGCGGAAGAATGTAGCTACTTATTGGTTTTACAATGTCCGTCTCTCCGTCCATCCGTCTGTCCCCTTCAGAATTTCCATATTTTTTGAGGTAGAAGGTTGAAATTCGGAATGTAGCTTACTGTGGCCATGTGCATTTTCGCTATTTAGTTTGGTTTTGAATAGCCCACTGGGGTCGGAGTTACGGGGGTGGGAGTTAGAGGGGACCAAAAGATGTATGTGTATTTAGGTACGTAAAGGAGTGAAATTCGCTATGCAGATTCCTCTAGGCAAGATTTACATTACTATAAAGTGTGGACCAAATTGTCCCAATGGGGGTCGGAGTTGTGGGGGAGGTAGTTTCTTGGTCTTTAGAATTATGGCAACATACGTATAGCACGTGATATATCATTCTGTCGCAAATGATGAGAAACGAAAGAAGACCGAGCTCTTTAATATTTTCTAAATACTACGTTCGAGAAAATGAATTTTTCGATTAAAAAAATTGGAGGGAGGGTTAAAAAGTGCAGATAAAAAGGTAAAACTAGATGATCTCAGGGCTTTCACTACTTTCCCATACCTTCCTCGGGAGGATTAATTTCTTGTTGTATCCTAATGTAAAACAAACCTAGTTTTGTAATAAGGTTTTGTAGTTCGAGATGATGCAATACTTTTTAGAGTTGTGCCTATTATCGTCCACCTTGGTTTCCCATCATCATCCACTGGGCGATATTTGCATTTGGCACAACTAATTTCCATGATTGAGAAATTCCAATGTTTCTGTGATAATTCTACTAAAGAAAGCATTTTCATTTGTATGTTGTGTCAGAGTAATAATTGTTAAATACTGGGGACTCGGCGATATTAGGAACCACATAATGAGTAGTGAGTGATATTTGGAACATTGTCTGTTTTTATTTAATATTACCATCTCAGGTAGTTCTTTAAAGCAGTTGTAATCCGTCGTTCTTCAACACCTACGTTATTTACAACATATTAAAAAAATGTATAATCTACCACAGCAATGAGTTTTTAGCAGCAAAATTTATTTCTGTTTAATATTTTTAAAATTTTCTTTAGGTAGTGATAATTGGGCCATGTAACTTATCGTAGTCCATCAGAGTAGCCTGAATAAATTTTGTATTCGAGAGTAGCAAAAATTAGTTCATAGTGAGGTGTTATTATAGAATAGTTTAAATATGTAGGAAAAAGCGATTTCTCATTAACCGATTTCTAATATGAAGACTAGAATGAAGGTTTTGAGGTTTCAGATTTTTAGATACAATTTATCTGTCCAAAATTTTGCACTTTTTTTTTTTTAGAAGCATTCACTTTGTCCATTCACTTATCCATTTATCTGGAACAAATCATCAAAGCAGGCACCCCATTGATCATGCGAATGCCTCAGTTCGCACATTTTATCCTTCACACCCGGTAATAAATAGAAATTGTATAGTGCCAGATCTGGATTCTACAGCGGATGAGTGACTAATTCCTCCCCGAGTCAATTCTCCGCCTTGCTATATGAGAGGAAGTGATATTTTGATGCAGTATGAACTTTGCTTCTTGGTCGCTTTTCCTTTGCAAACAAACGGTGGCATGCCAATCAGCATTGACTGCGCAAATATGATCTCAAGACAACTGTGCAAATGTTCTGTTCGACGAGATCATTTTCTGGCCAGCGCTTCTGCTGCGTCAACTTTCGTTGGCTTCTCTCCATTTGGAAAGACCCGTTGTATCTTTTCGCCCTTGTGTTTGGTCTCTTAATTTTATATCAATGATTTATCACCTGTGGCAATGTAATAAACTTGGTTTCACCGGTTCGTATTAAATCTGTTCAGTACAACCTTACACCGTGCCTGTTTCTGTCCCACTGTTAAGGTTTATGGTATTCAGCAAATACATAGCTTCTTGACGCCAACATTTCATGGGGATCTTTTATATTTGACTTCTTCCAATCTCTAGAGATACATGGAAACCATAATAAGTACTTCGACCCTCTTCCTGTATCATGCGTCTAAAAGATAGTCTTGTCGTCGATTACGGATGGATGGCGCTGGGAACTCAGATAGCCCCGTTCGCAATGAAATTCATTGAACTGTCGTTCTACGAGTAGGCCTGTAATACATGTATTATGAGATGGTGCTTCACAAGGTTTACTTGTCAGTCCTCATTTAAAACTGTTGGAAAATCATGGCTGATAAAGTTCCTTATTTCAGCCCATTATTTTGGTGAGAGAACAAATTTAGCTTAACACCAAGATTATTAGGAAAATATTAACACTAACATCTTTTTGTGAATTTTGTGCAGTTTGTTCTGAAAAGCTGTCTGCTACCAGCAGAATTAAATATTTTTGCGTTGTATGACACAAGTCGAAAAACTTCGTCGTACGTAATTCAAGATTTAAATGTTTTACTGTCAAAATCTCTTGCAATGGATCAGGATGCATTATAGCCAGTTAACGAAAGTAGGACTGGGCTTGTCCAATTAAATTTCTAAATTTCCGTTGTTAGAGATTGCTAATTTTATTTGCAACAATGAC
The DNA here is from genome assembly GCA_023313115.1 of Rhysida immarginata. Classification (NCBI taxonomy): domain Eukaryota; kingdom Metazoa; phylum Arthropoda; class Chilopoda; order Scolopendromorpha; family Scolopendridae; genus Rhysida; species Rhysida immarginata. The sequence continues at coordinate 819,378 of JAHWFO010115698.1, forward strand.
TAACAATTGAAAACGGAAGTTTAACTGGACACGCCCACAATCCAATTTTCGTATTAAGCAATTTTTATGTATAAACCGTTTGTTTTAAGCAAGTTTCATTTCTTAGCCCTTTCCATTAATTTAAGTGTTATATAGATTCAATTATTACTTTTTTTCATATTACTTGAATTATAACATTTCCATCATTATAGTCAAGATCTATAATTATTATATTTATATTATCACAATGTTTAAATTTATTTTAATTCATTAAAAATTCCCTTTTTAATGTTTAATCAAGCCTTTTCCATTTATCAAGCTCTAATGACGAGTGACATAAAATTACCCTTTGAACCTGATCGGATGAACCTGTAATCCATTCGATTTGTCGCTGAACCTTCTTCAAAAACCAGTGAATAAATCTTTCGCTTTTTTTAAAAAAAAATATTTATTTTTTCCCCGCGGACACCAGTCAAGTTTCCGCTTGTTTTGTCGGAGGGCGCCACAGTCAAACCGTCTCATCCGGTTCGGTTTTTGTCTTCGGATGACAGATCGATAAGAACGCGACTTGTTTCAAGCAACTAATCCGGACGAGACCCAATTTTTTAAATTGCTTTCAAATCTCCAATAAAATCAGAACCAATTTCCTAACCGAACTTTCCATTAATCTCAGCTGTTATCAAACATTTCTGCCTAATACGTTTGGAGGAGATATAGTAGGGGGCGATGGGACGGGGGGTCCCCGGTGCTTCCCTTCGCCTGGCCTTCCTCCCTCCTCCGCAAGAGAGGGAAAGAGAGAGAGAGGAACAAAAAAAAGAGGGAAAATTAGAATAGAAATTCAAGGCTTCGCATTCGCTGAATTATTATTCAAATCGGGATGGGAAACTTCATCGCCATCTCGAGGCTCTCCACCACCACCACCACTCCATCCGTTGTCTGGCTGGGTGTCTCCCACCACCACCTCCCATCAACCTTCTCAATTCACTCGTCTCCTCCTCCCTCAATTTCGAATGGCAACCTTAAGAGTGATTGCGCTGCCAAATGAGACGCATGGAGCCCGGGTCAGAGGTCAACGTCGGCGCGACTCGGGACAGGAATGTGCCCTTCTAATAGCTCTCGTCTCCGCTCCAACTCCCGTCGGAATGTGAATCATTCTTATAAATGGCGAATAGCATTCCGATATAGAACTTCTGAAACAATGCTAGGTTCACGGCGCATGCGTGACATCCCACGAATATGTAATGAGCCACCGGGAGAAGTTAGAGGAAAAGTGGGAGGTGGGGGGGAGGAGGGAGAAAATAAAAGTTTTAATGCCTTTCCCCATTCTCGTAATTTATATCAGCTGCTAAAATATGAAGGGAATGATATTTCCCCGGTGGACTTTTTTCCCTTCGTGTTTCTCCCTGTTTTAATTTTCTATAAGTTTGTTATCTCGAAATGAAGATCTTTGTAGGTAATGAATTTTCCTCCAAAGCAATCATAAGATGATGCCAACATGTTTTTATAAAGTTCTTGAAGAATGAAGTAAAATCATTTTTAAAATATGAATTTTTGAGTTTAAATTTTATGTTGTCTGTATCTGACATTTCAATTCTATCTTGTTTCCATACTTCTTATGAGTAACAGAATAATGGGGATAAGTTTCATTTAATTCAATCTTCATATTAAGTTCAGTCTAACCGATTTATATATGCCGTTTGCACAATAAGTTGACATCAAAGTCTTAGCTCGGCTGTATCAACTTTTCAAGCTTATTCGTGAATCTTCAAGTCCCTTGCACGTGCTAAAGTAGTGATCGTTAAGAATACCAAGATAATAGCATGTCGTACAACAGTCGATTCGTCAAGAATGATTACACTGTTACTTTCTGTTTATCTTTTAAGCATTGTTGACATGGGCACACGTTCATGAAGATCGCCTTGTCGCAGCTAAAGCTCCTTCTTGGAATGTTCGCAAGAATTTATTGTAAACCACGACTTGCAATTCCACACAAAAAAGATTATGTTAGATATCCTTGATGAATTTTTTCACTCATTATAAACCCCATCTCGCTGCGATTACTTCCTAGATTCTTGGTCGAAACCGTGCGCATCCTCTCTTCAACTGGTCCTTTATCGAAGCTTATAAATACTGCCTCCACAGCAGCTTTGGGATGTCTGTATTTATTAGACATCCTTTCTATGACGCCCCATCCTCTTGAATTATGGGTAGGGCCTTTGCATGCTTCTCCTTCGAATGACATTGCCATGTTGGGTTAACAGAACCTTCTTCAGACTTTCTGGAGCTTCGTATCTTCGAGCGATGTCGTAAACAGCGGATCTAGGATATCCAAAGAAACGAATGATCTCGGTCACCGAGCGCCCAGCGCGAAATGCTTCAATTTTCGCTGCCTCATGATTACATTCCGCGTGGATTCTCAATAAATCGGCCATTTTAAGATTATAAACGTTTAGCACATTCATCTGACTTACCTCAGAGTCATTTAGCCTGTGCATCAGGATTTAACTGTGATAAGAAATTGGAATTAATTTTTGTCTGGATTTTGCTAGTGCACCCGGTAGCCTGAGCACAGTTGTTTACCATAAAGGTCTTCTAGAATTTAATAAAATGTTGTTAATGAATTACTGCTCTTAAAAATTTTTTGAAAAGTTTACTGTAACTTTTCGTTTGTAGTTTCACTTAGGTAATTCAAAATTATTCGTGTTTTCTTAAAGCAAATAATAAAAAATTATTATTATGTCTAGAGAGGACTCAAAATTATAATAGTTTTATTTTGAAGAGCACCGACATTTTATTGTTTTGATTCTACCCATAATATCTCAATACGCCTAATTGACGATAAATAAAAAAAATTCAGAATTATTTACGAATACAACCTAATATTAATATCTTCTTTCAATTGCTCTTTTTATTGGCGACTCTTCTTACAAAGGATTTCGCACGAAATGAACAAGGAGTGGAGTAAAATGAACAAGATCTTTATCCTTCAAAAAGTTCATCCGGCCTTTTCCACTCCAACTCTTATTTTCTCCTCTCCCAGCCCTTAAGTAATTCTTTTGGCTCCAATTTTTCACTCCGAGACAGTGAAGAAGGAATAAATTTAAACCATAAAAATCTCTTAAGCAATAACGCAGCGGAATCTGAGAAGAGAACAAACAAAACAAATAAAACGCATTCACTAACATACCCCCACTCCCGAAACATCGTAAAATCCTCGTCGCAATTCTATCCTTTCGCGAGTCAAAATAAGATGGAAAATATAAATAATTTTTAGTAAAAGGAGAAAATTTTATCTAAAAAAATCAATTAAAAATTTAAGCTGTTTTATTTTGAGCGAAAATTTTCGATCATCTCCACAGTTGAACGTGGAGAAACTGCAGTGAAGCTGTTT
>JAHWFO010115698.1:823147-905842 GCA_023313115.1 Rhysida immarginata
CCTCTTCCACAGATCGCTTCAGATCAGCGTCATTCAACACGTTGGGCGGTCTACCGCGTGGCTCGTTTGCCAGGTCCGTCACTCCCGCCCGGAATTTTCGGAACCAACGTTGGACAGTATGTTCGTTTATGGTGCCTACACCGAATACCTTATCGATGTTTCGAAAGGCGTTGGATGCAGTGTGACTCAACTTGAACACGTAATGCATTATCCCACGTAATTCGTATGAAGTCATGACTATCTTTGGTTGGGTTCAAACGCTATTAAATATCATCGCAGACATGCAAATTTCAGATAGCTGGTCGCTGATAGGTTTATCTCTAGGAATGTACCACTTTGTTATGGGTACTTGCTACTAAACGTGGAAACCGTGCTGAAGCGTGGAACCCACCTCGAAATCCGACATTTGATATGCAACGGCGTGATAGAATGGGGAAGGGATAATTCCGTGACCTGGGCTCGAACTAGAGACCATGCCGTTCGCTGGCACTACCCTTACCAATCGAGCTAGCGCGGACAATGAATCGCAAAGCTGTTACATTAGGTCCATATGGACTTCCATGAAGCAATAAATCAGCTCAATCGGCAAAGCAGTCTCCCAATTGGTAAGAGCGGTGCCAGCGAAAGACATGGTCCCTGGTTCGAGTCCAGGTCACGGAATTTTCCCTTCCCCTTTCTAATTTGTAATTATCAAGCATTTCATTTTCTCCAAATTAGATGAGGCGTAGTGGCAACCGTGTCCAAAACACGACATTGTTGTCATCTTCGTGTTTTGATTCTATTAATTTCGTCATTTTTGTAAAGTTTTCGGTACCCTCACCGTTGATCACCGATCCTCACTGGAAGAACTGAAGTTCGGAGTTCCCTTGTTGCTGATTGTTAAATCTTCTCCGCGTCGATGTTCTTCTATTTGATCTCTTCAAAATTTTTGAATATTTTGTCGATTTACTTTACTGGAACACTGCAGTGTGGTTCTCGAGACTAGTGAGTCGAGGTTTCAAATCCTGCTGGAGGTGTAACTAACAGCTTGGGAATTCAAGCAAGACCGCAGTAAACTGTGCCCCTGCTAAGTTGAATTTCCAAATAGACCCAAAGAAATTTAACATCCTCGACACTGGAATAAACGTAAGAGGGGAATATAAAAAAGAAAAAATAAACACTACAGCAGTCGGAAAAATACATTGATTACCATGTTAGGGGAGCCCCATTGAGACAGATGGAGAAGTTCAAGTATCTCGAGATTGCATTCACGAGTGATGGGCGGCAGGAAAAAGAATTGGATGCTCGGATCGGTGCAGCAAGCTGTGTCAGACGTGAACTGTTGCGATCCGTGGTAACGAAACGCGAGCTGGGTAATCGCTAGACTACACAAAGAGTTGAATGGCCAAGATATGAGTCAAGACATCGAGAGTTGAAAGGGAATTGCCAAAAAATCAAGTGTACATCTAAAGTAAGATTACGTGAGTAAGAAATTATTTAGACTTGCGTCAATCAGAAATGGTGTCAAAGTGAAGAACGCTTCATTATCTATAACCACCCTAACGACCTTTATTTGCGACCCTAGTCGCATCGTACTCTCTGGTGCTTACCTTGATCTACTGGAATTTTAGGCTTGACCTTTCTGGCTCTTCAATTGATCCTCATGTCTTACAGATGTTGCTTGACAATGTGGAACCTTCTACCCAATTCTCTGTATGACTTAGCTACTCTTCCGACTTTCGCTGCTTCAATCTTTTCTTAATTCCAAGGTCGTTTAGAGTAGATTTTCTGAACGATTTTGGTAATCATTTCATGCTTTCTTCAGTTTCTATCTTTGCAAGAGTGTTGTAAATATTTTTGCGATTGAAATTCATTACTGTAAGTCTAACAGCATCTGACAGCATTTCGGAACACTCATTATAAAATTTAACAATTAGCATTCGGCATTGCCTCTCGTTTAAGTTCATTTTTTAAAATAAACCGGTTATATCCTGACGGGCCTCATTTCACAATGAAGGAGACAGATGCCTCGTAGAATGGCTCTATGGATGCGAATCTTACATTTGAAATTTTTTGTAAATATTTTTGTCCAAATTTTTGAGCACTAGAACGCATCTAATTACCCAATAGCTCTCCGAATGTATACTTTTCCTTCTTCATTTTCAATTTTTCATTAATAGATAACGAGCTACGACCATTTCTAGAAATGTGATGTGACGTCTAAATGAAATCAGATAATCAGATATAAATCCTTACAATAATTTTATATTTCTTTAGTCTTTTCTTGATTAAATCATCTATGGAATTTTTTTATAATATTATTACTTAAAATTACTACGAATAAATTAATTAAAAAGCCAAAAAAAAGATATTGTTTAAACATTACATGAAAATAAGTGTAACCTGACGACTTATGTCGAGTTGATTAGTTGAAATATTGTTTTACATTGATGAAAGCATTTAAGATACGATATACATAAAAATTAAATGAAGAGAAAGTGTTTTTAATAATAGACCTACCCCGCTCAATTTTAAAAGTTTATTCCCAATGACTTTGTGTCTTTATCTGATCTTAATGCAAATCCCTTTATACGGGAAAGTGTCAAAAAGTCTATTGGTGGAGGGAAGAAGAAACACAAGCAGAGGGAACATGACGGTTCGTTATCACTAAGTCTGTCAACTTTTGCCATTGGGCGGCCAGTATATGTCGTTGTCTCCTCGTTTCTTTCGTTTTTCTTCTTTCCCTGTAGCAGGTCAGTTTCCTTTTAAAGGGACCAATTGAAGGCAACAAATTACATTCCTTCCCTCCCTCCCCTGCCTCCGCTCTTTCCTTATGAACTCGGGAGCTCCGTGTGACCCCCACTTACGGCGCTGTCAGATATACGAGATGATAATTTTATGGTAGCACTTAAATCATTTTCCTCTCGAGACCATAAATCGGACGCTCGAGCATTGATTGCTTACAGTTCTCGCGAGAGTGAACGAGCAGCGAGAGCGCTATTGTTACAGACGATGATGAACTCATTTCCGCCTTCTCTGTCTCGAGGCCTTATGCCACCCTCGAACTACGAGAGGCGTTCCTCCTTCAGCCACATAGACACACACGGACAGACATACTGACACAAGCGAGAGAGAGAGAGAGAGAACTATAAAACTTAGCAGTGGATGAGAGAGGGTGGGGATGATCGGTGACGGAGGGGTAGGGGAAAAAATAGAAAGGCGAGTGCCATCATCGGAGCTTCTCTCTCTCTCTCTCTCTTTCTCTCTGGCGGCTCTAATCTTCATTAAATGGAACGATAACTGTGAAATTGAGTTGAACGGCTCTTTAGCAATTCTTATTTAAGTGCATTAAGTACATTTGCGTTCAAATATGAAATGGAGCCTGCGCTCCACGTGCCTCTACACTTGCAATGTTGCGTTCAAAATATGGGGAGAGAAGTCTATATTTTGTCAAAATGGAATTTCCGCCAGACTACTGCGAGGAGTGCTGACAAAAAATATTTTTGAGTGGAGTTAGAAGAAACGAGCATTGCGGTGAAAATCACTGAGCTCAGCAAGATTATCGGTGATGTCATCTTGGATAAATGAGCAAAACTCAAACTTAAACGGGGTAAATTACTTTGCTTTTGCTCTTACTTAGCTCAAAAATGTTCATAAATAATACCATGGTATAATTTAAGCAAATCAAAATGAAAGCATTTTTTTTTTGTAAGCAGCTCATACTTTTTTAGATGTGAATGAAGGAGAGATAAATTTCTTGGACTGTTAAATTTCCGGTATCAATTTTTCTATTTAAAATAAAGATCAAATATTTTTTATAATTTATTGATAATTAGATATTTAATTAGGGGTTATTTATATAAAGTTGTTAACCATTACATTTAAACTTTTAATATATCTTCTCCGGTATATCCGATAATGGATCTTATTTACCTTTGCTATAAAAGAATCGCCCAAGTCGATTTTGGCAATTTATAGAAATTTCGTAAGCTGAACTCTGAAGATTATAATAATTATATTAAGTGTATATTTATTCAGTTTGGAAACTCTGAAATGTCTTCTTCAATTTAAACTTAATAGAATTATTAAAAATCCAATAGCATCCTTATAATGTGATCGAATTTTTTTCAGAATCTTGTCTTCTTTATGTTCTGAAGCGAATTGTTGTTCCTGTGCTTATTTTTTATTGTTATTTTATAATGACATTATATATTCAAATATTAAGTAGTTCTAATTTTTTTATTGTGATATCCAAGAAAAACGATAGTTTTAATCACATTTGTTGGATATTTTCGATATCGTTTATATCATCTTTGGAATGATTTACTCAGTAGCAACGTACACATTTTTCCGCTTTATATGAGCTACTGTCTTTCTACTGAGTAGTTGATGTTTTGAGATGAAATCTTGAGATGTTAAGCGGGGTAGATTACTTATAGCTACGCAGCAACAGATTGTCCAAAAATTAATAAACTCTTCGTCTACGCCAAACGATACTGCACGAGCCATTCCTATTTTTGAAGGAAGAATGGATACATAAATTTTTAAAAAGACTAAATAATATAATTTTGAATATTTTATTCCTCAACAAAGCCAAGCTCTCTATTTTTCAAATCTAGCTTTGTCCCCATTCTCACCTATTTATATGAGTCTTGGGTAATGACCGAAAGTGTGCGATCGTGGGTACAAGCGGCCGAAATGAGATTCCTGATGGGTGTGAACAGCAGCAAAATAAAGAAGTCTTTAGGTGTTGAGCCGCTACTTCTCCGCATTGAGAGATCTCAGTTGCGTTGGTAGAGCCTATGATACGGATGCCGCTAAAATTGGTCTTCCTAGGTAGTTGCTATTTTCCTCCAAGGGATCCTCCTAGTACCAGGTGGCTAGACTGCATGGGGAATCTGGGTTCGAGTCGCTTGGATATTACCATTGAGGACATGCGTCTGATCGCGGAAGATCGTGAGCGCTGGAGATCCTCTATAGGGCTGCTGCCCCCGCGACTCTAACGGATAAGCGGTTTTGAAAAGGAAGTAAGTATTCCTCAACAAACGTAATTAAAAAATAAAAAGTATGCTGTCAATAGGAATTTGGCATAGCTAAATTTTTCAATTACGTCTGGACACCATAGATAATAATAATAATAATAATAATAATAATAATAATAATAATAAAACAAAATATTTTAGGGCTTAAAATTTCTTAATCTTACATAATTATTAATGAAATACCAAGTAAATGTGGATAATTATAATGAAGGAAGAAAAGACACCTCTTGTCAATGATTAATTACTAGGGCTTTCTCATATTGGTTGCTTTGTATGTATGAACTTTATCTCCTTTTAAATAATGATGAAATAAATTCTTTCGAAAAAAAAATTATTGTACGTTTTTATTCAGTTTTAGAAAATTTTAAGTAATGGCCCTCAAGAACTTGTTTTTTTTTCTCATTCAAATACTTGTTGAAGAAAAGAGTATTAAACACACATACAATATTACACAATTAATGAAGAAAAAAAACGATATACAAAGCGATGTTAAAAATTCTGTCTTTGTTTGGTGGTTGTGACACAATTCGAGTTTTGATCAAGAGCTTAGGAATTCTCCAAATATCGACGCAATATGAAAGCTGTTCCAAGAATGGTCAAATGCAGAAATAATTTCAAATGGCCAAGTCACGAAATTTACTCATTGCTCCTTCTCTTCTACATAATTATTTACACATTTTTATTTTCTTAGATCATTATGTTGCATGTGTTATATTCAGAAGTCTGTTTATAATCGGAAGCTCCATAAAAGTTTGGCATCATTATTTTCCGAAATATTTTCGATTGTGTATTTCACTAATTTTCTGTAATATCAAATCCGTGCACTCGGCATAAACTCCAGTAGAATATTTTAAAGAACAGCAACAACATCACGTCTTAATCCTCCTAGTACGATAGAGAGTACACAGAAGGAAAGAAAATTAGCTTTAAATCACTCCAATTAAAAGACGCCATACATCTTTATCTAGACAGAATGTTTGTTTCATTCACTGCAATTCTTTACTTCATACAATCGTTTACTAAGCCTCTCTCTACTCATTCGTGGAATATTATTATTATTATTATTATTATTACTTGCAATAATTAGAAAGGGGAAAATTGGAAGATATAAAAAGTCACTAAACATCATCGCAGTTAGTCATCTACTGCAGTTGTACATATATATTCCGAGGCCTCGACAATTTTCTTCAGTACTGGCTAACGTTTAGAATTATTGTGCGTGAAGACTGTTAAATTAAATTTTGTGTTATAATATTAAAGGCAACGTTATTAGATTAAGCATATTCTCAAAAGTTAGTCTGTATTAAGAATTGTGTGCTTGGATTTTGATTTAAGAAATTGCATACCCTGAAGGGAGGGAGTACTGACTTTACATAACACTAAAACTAAATATTCAAGCTCTTCAACAATCCGAGGATTAATATTTATGCTTGAACGCATAGAATCCGAATGCTCTTTCTTCCGTTGAGATGCCTATCGGGGAGATGGCTCGATAGTGTTATTTTACGAGCATGAACAGTTAATAATTTCATTTGATTGGTTTAAGTTTTATCTTATGTTCGGAAAAAGTGAAACTTTAGTGATTTTGAGTGTTAGGAGAGTTCTATTGTACGGAAGGGAATCGATGAAGGCTTTTGCTGTAGAAGCGATCTGTCCAACGTGGAAGCCGCACCCTACCAATCCTCCTTCCCTTTCTTTTTCCTTTTTAATCACCGTCGTTAGTCCTCTAGCATCGCAGCTCCTTCTCTTTCTCTCTCTCTCTCTCTCTCTCTCTCTCTTTCTCTCATATCTCGAAAAGTTTCTTCCGAGCAGAAGAATTAGAGAGAGACAAGGGAGGTAGGGAACTGAGAAGAAGAAGAGTAAGAGCAGGAGGAGGAGGAGGAGGGACGGGATTCCGGTTCGACTATTAGTGAAGCCTGTTTTTTCTCCGGCCCTTGTTTACTGATCACGGCAGCGCAACGAGTTCCCTAGTTTTGCGAGCGCGTTTGTCTCCTCTCAGGAGCAGCTGCTCTTCCGGTGTCAGGCGGATCGCTTTAATTGTTCATAACGAACGGCACGGTGTATTCGTTTTTATCGTGAATTATTCTCGTTAGATTCGATGCAACCCTCGCTACAAGGCCCGATTGGAGGAGGCGACGGTCGTCCAAGGGGGAGGAATTGCTCTCTGTAGACGCGCTCGCACGGCGGTTCCTCTCTTCTTCCCTGGCGGGGGTCTCGGGAGGCCAGGTCGGTCGGTTGGCGACGCCACATAAAGCACGGTCGCGGCTCCAGCTGCTATCTGGCCCCCCGAACGCTTACTAAAACCTGACGGGAGCTGCTAAGCCCGGGGACGGTGCTGGGTTATGGCTGCGGTGGGGGCTAGAACCCGGCCATTCCATCCAACTTGTGTCCTTTTAATGGATGGTGTAATTTGTGTTCCATTCTTAATTAGGTTTAAGAAGACGGATTCAAGAGAATCGAAACGAACTTAGGTGGAGTAATTTGGCGAAAATTATTCAAATGAAGTGCAGTACAAAGAAGAGTCAGTCGGCGAAACGGAGCTAATGATAGAAGCCTCGGCGGTGCCACCCCGGCACTTCCCTACCCCCTCCCCTCGACTACCACCACCACCACGTCCTCCTCATCTGGCTCTTAATGTCACGAAACTGTTTCGCTTAAAGACTCATCGCGTTATTTCGTTCAATTAGATCTTTCCTAAGAGAGCCCAAAGAAAAACGAAGAGAGAAGAAGACGGGAAAAAAAGAAAGGAGTCAAAAGAGAAAGAAAGAAAAACCGCCGCTTCTAAAAGAATGACTCCATCTTTTCTAATGTTCTCAAAGATTCCTTCCTTACATCAACATGGCGTAATCCATACCTCGTCGCGGGAAATAAATATTGAAAACCCCGAAAAGAATACACATAAGGGCAATTACATATAATCGATCGTTACAATTTTCAATTGTTGAGATTTCGCAATTGCAACGTTATAAACTTGCAATTTTACAAAAAAGCGTTATTTACAAGATAAGATTGCATCCAAAGATTTTTTTTTTATTTAAGGCTCCTTTCGATTAAATAGATATTCGACACGTTTGGGATCTTATTCATCAAGATGGTGGTTTTAAGCTCTTGCCAGGAATTATTTTTAGCCAAAAAAGAACAATGGAAAGTTGGGAATCACTTTTAATTCCTCTCGCTTCGGAATTCTTTTGGCTTCTGCGCCAGTGGAGGGCATTCGATTAGCTCGAAGATGCTCAGCGAGAAAATCGGTTTGAAGTGCCGAGAGAATTAATTTAACTCGAATCCAAAACACTTTGTAAAATGCATGTCCTGTTTAGAGTAATAAAATATCATTTATTCGAGTAACATTTATTAACAAGAGATTTAGCAATATTCTCTAAACATTGATAGAAATTTACAATTACTATTCTAGCCAACCAAAAATGTGTGTAAAAATATATTAAGTTAAGTATGACTAAGACAAGGATGACTTCCCGCTATGACACATTTTAAGAATTACTAGTAGAAGTGGCTACTGGGCAATAATCATTTAAAAAGAATAAAACTTATTGTGTTCTTTTTTTATTATACTAATATTGGAGTGCAATTTTAGAGTAATTTTTATTGAACTTTAGACTTTTCAAGTTGTTATAGGGTATATGAAGATTTATTTTTTAGCTTTATGCTAAAACAGCTCGACTTTCTTTATATGAAATAAGTAAACCTCTTGCATCAGTATATCTCTCCTCAGTTTCTATAGAGATTTTCTGGAAAGTTAATTTTTAGGTAATTTCTCAAAATTTTATATGTAGACAGGCCTTCTCATCGTTTCGGAATTTTAAAAGTTATATTAAAAGTTTAATGAAAGTCAATAGCAAATATCGATTAATCTGCAGTTGAATGCTTATTATGTAAGCGTAGAGCACGTTGCGATAACATAGTTTAGCCAATTGTTAAGAGTGAAAAGCAATAACTCCCAGACATGAATTTTATTTGAAATGTATAAGAAGTTTTTCAGTTTTCTCAAGCGAGAATAAATTGTTACTGATCTTTATTATAGAAAGTCATTTTAATTTACTGTTATTATGACACTAAAACTATTTTATATATTTTTTGTTATATTATGAATAAATAACTAATCCAAATCTGTATTGTCCCCTATTAAGAAAAAGCGGTAATATTAGCAACATATTAATATAGGGTGTAACAAAAAGGTGAGGTCACTTTCAAGAAACATTCCTGATATGTAGAGGAGGAAAGTATGTTATATGGACATGGTTCCGGAAACGCTTTATTTCCCTGTTAGAAATCATTTTCATATGATAGGTGACAGATGCCGAGAGTCTTCGTGCTCGTATTGTGGAAGGCTGCGAAACAAGAGGCCTATGCAATTCTCCAGGGCATCCGGGATTCAGTGCGACGACGGGTTGATGCAACACCACCTCTTTATATCTAGGTGGTGTTGGTTGATGCATGTATCCATGTTAACGGAGGGGGCATTTTGAACATTTCACGTAAGAAAAGTTTCAGGTGGTGTGCTGGTAGGTTCTGCTTCTGTGACTTTCCCATGAGTAATGTTATTAATGAAGAGTTGTAGAAAAAGAGTTCTAACATGGAAATAAAACGTTTCCGAATCCATGTCCATATAAAATATTTTCTTCCTCTACATGTGAGACCGTACCTTTTTGTTATACCCTGTACAAAGTTATTTTTGGGTTAGCCTTTCAGTTTGGTAATACTTCAGTTTAATTAATTACAGTATATGTATTATAATTATTTTTCATGATAGCAATATTTTGTAACGGATAGCTTTCTTTCTGCTCCGTAAATTAGGATATTTTTTATATTAAAGCCTGATTGCATATAAAAAAAAGCTTATCCATTTGTTTTTTTTTCTTTATGGAAAAAATGAGCAACGGTTAAAATTTCCTTCATATTTTATTTATATAATTCTCATTTTTATTTTTATATAGTGTATTTGTATTAACATTTACTAATAACTATTGACTCAGTATGTTGACTCTTACTATATTAAACAACGCGAATTCAATTTCTTGAGGAATTCTTATGACTTCCTGTTGATTTTGTTCTCTTTTGATCTAATCAAGTCTTTCCACTCCTTTTTGAACAACCAACCCTTCGAGATCGTAATATAGGGTAATTTTTTAGTCCCTCCGGAGTTTCGGGAGTAACCGTGACAGGCATAGCGGAAACGATCATGTCAGCAGATAGAGAATCTTTCCAGGTTTGCATTCGTAATAGATACTTGCTGATTTGGCCACTGGAGAACAACCATCATAGAAAACATGGCGTTCACGGGTGAACACGGCTTTCTATCTCTACGGTCACCTGACCTAATCCAATATGTTCGTGTTCCTTTTGTGATTAAGCCCAGCCACGTGAGAGGATCACTCATGAAGTCGCTGACATCGACCGTCAGATGTTGCAACATGGGTGGTAGGAATTGAATAGAGGATTGATATCTGTCGAGTCACCAAGGGTAGACATATAGAATACCTGTAAGGCACAGAGTGGCCCATAATTCACTATTATCATGTTTGATGTCGTATAAAATTTGAACGGAGCCGAATTTATTTTAAAACTTTTGTGCATTGTGTTGCTAGATAACTTAGGAAAACATCATTGTGAATTGTTGGTGGCAACATGACGGTGCCCCACTGCATTTTTCAATAGCTGGTTTTCGTGAGTGGTTAAATGAGAAATTCCCAAACCGCTGGATTGGGCGACGAGGGTTCGTAGAATGGCCGGTACTCTCTCCCGACATAACTCCACCGGACTATTTCTTGAGGGATTATCTTAAAGACAAAGTGTGCTCACAGCCCATAAGCACTCTGGACCAACTGCGTGCCGTCATTACAGAGGAATTCAATAAAATCCCTATTGATATGTGCAGGTCTATATGTGACAATATTGCATTACGCCTACGAGCTTGTATTGACGTTGATGGAGGGATGGTTGATCACGCTATGGAAAACCGATATAAGAACTGTTTTCGAGGTCCTACGCTGTTCAGTGATCTGTTTCCTAAATATAAATTCTGCTCAGTTGTATGTTGCAAATCTTGGAGGGATTCTATATCAGTAGATATGAGTATTTCCGCTATGTCTACATTGGTTACTGCTCTATCGAATCTCAGAGGATTTAGTAATATTCTATTGCCATTATTAATACCACCACATAAGGCTTCAGGTACGTAATATCGGTTTCGTAATTGCTATTTCAAACATGGTAAATATTTGTTAAGGGTATAAGACAAATATAATCCCAGATTAAATAAACATTGCAGACATATTGTGCATTGGCAAAATGAAACTTTCATTATACTTAGAACGCCTTAGGAAATGAATTCTTTTTTTTTCTTTTTGTATTTTGGAAAAAGTCCGTTCCGTGTTTTTGGTTTACGTTCTCAGAAAACTGTTTACTTCAAATATATATTTATTGGAGGTTAGTAACCGACTTCTACAGGAATAAGCATTATACAGGTTCTAAAGAATTTATGTGAATATGATGGGGTAAAGTCCTGTGTATTTTAAGAAGTTTTTAAAACAAATTCCTATTAGTCCTAATAAAAGTTGTAGAGTTGTTCATGGACGATATGTATATATGTAATAGGCGCAGGTCGTCGTTAAATGGGCATTTGTCCTCTTGAGCTTTCACTAGACACCATAAAAAACAAGCAATCGGAGTTATTCTATAATAAAAGAACTTATTTTGTCTTATTCAGGAACTCAAATGCAAAAGCCTTATCGTGTCCCGTAATTTCTTTTTTTATTTAGAGAAATTCCATGTAAACACAAGAAACGTTTCAGTTAATAGAGAGAGAAGGAAGGAGCAACCGAACAAACTTTTTCCTCCCTCCTGCTCCTCCTAGCCCATTGGGCCGAATGGGGGTTTGAAGGGGTTTGTGGTTCAGAAGAAGAAAGTTGATGGTGGTGGGAGGATGAGGACTCGAAGAGAAGGTGGATGGAAAGTGGGCTACGTACAAAAGGGTCGTGAGCAAATGTTTTGGCGAGTGCACGCGGTCGTAGGTCGCGTTCGTATGGCGTCAGTCGCGTGATTTGTCTCTCGTTCGCTCAGAATTCATGGGACAGAAAGATGCGCCCGGGGTCATCGAGACTCCTTCTTCTCTTTTTCTCTTCTCCGAGCTCTCTCATTCGTTAGGCTTCGTCTGCCAATGGAGCCGACGGCGCCGCCGTGTCTCCGCCTCTTCCGCGGCCCAAACGACCGGTTTACACGGGAGAAGCAGGAGCGGAACGCCGTCCTGAATATCCGCCCCGTTCAAAAAATCCTCCCTTCAGTGTACGAAGAGAGCCGCGTCTAAATCATGCACGGTCTCGTGACGTCAGGCGAGGAAAAATAAAAGGGAACAACGACGACCGGCGACTAATGACGGTTCGCTCCGTGCACAACCTAGAATTCGCGTTTTACATAAAGAGGGAAGGAATATCCTCCCCGCAAAAAAGTTTTCCAGAGAGTTTACAAGGCTTTTTCAAGATGTTGTTCAAAGCTTTGGATCCTAATCGTCGCCTCTCTGGGAATTTAAATAACGAATTAAAACATCTCCCGATCAACATCAACAAACAACAACAGTACAAATCGGATTACCGAATTGAAATCGGTAATTTCTCCGCTTCATTGAGTGGATAATTGAACATTCACAAGAAACCCAACATGAGAAAAAAATGCAAATGGAATTTCCGAAAGGTTTAACGCTACCGCTAATTTTCAGTAAAATTCGAAAATATCTCCCCTTCTCCAGTTTAATATCCTTCACGGTTCTTCCCTCCTTCGATATCAAAACAAGAAAACCATGCTCAGTTTCATTATAATGCACTGTTACTTAAATGAAGCCTAAAATGTTATTTGAAAAAATCACCAAGTTGAGAAAATGATCCATTATTGAGAAGAGAATAGTAAAAAGGACATCACAAAATAACAAAGGGAATAAACAATACGAGGCCTTTCGGTCATTTTATTTTCAAAGACCTTCTTCAGGTATAAAAGGTCTTATAACTGAAAATCTTCTCTCAGTAAAAGATAAGAATATAAGTTTAAATACATTGTTGAGAGGTATTATTTCATCAGTTGATTGTTTACATCATTAGTTTGATCATTTCAAATTGTTACAATCAGAGAATATTTGTACATTGTTATTTATAATTGATTAAAGGTATATTTACATATTTTTATATTAAACTGATTATGATTATATTTACAAAATATAAAAAAAAGGAATATAATTAAACAAATTTTTTTAATTAATAAGTGAAAAGATAGTAATTAAAAAGAATTATTATAAAGTTGTAATTAAAAAGATTTATTTTAAAGTTAAAATTTTTATTACAATATTTCCCATTTTTTATCTAATTTATATGATTGATGGGCTATACAATTTTTTGATTTGGTTATATAGTAGCTTTCTTTAATTAATCTTTTTTGTCAATGTTCTTCAGTTCCTAATATTTTTGTATTTTCCCAATCAATTTCATGATTTTTGTTTTTCTTATGTAGATATAATTGATTATTTTCATTACATTTTTTTATATCATTTTTGTGTTCATCAATTCTTTTTTGTGTTGATCCATTATTCTAAATCTCATATTTCTACTATACAGCATATGAGTATTAAATACCGGTACGTAAAATTTGCTAAGACGATATAGAGTGATAACCGTTTTTGGCGTGTTTTACTCCAGTATAACAGTTTCCGTCTGTCCGTGAAACAATTCATCTCTGCAGATTAAAATTAGATGAAGATTAGTCTCATTTGCTAATTTAAAAATTTCTATTAACTTGCGGTGGACAGCATTATGTAATCAAGGAGCAATTTGTGACTATCGTATTTGGGAATGAGGATGATTGGCTGCTGCCAGAAGTTAAAGAGGGCGGGAAATCCGAATTTTGCGAAGGTATCTAATCGTTTACAATTAGCATTTAGATTCAATAAAAATATATCGACAAATTACTTTAAATTTCAATTGCTGCTAAAACCGAGATCAAATTAATATTTATGTTGCTATAATTGCGTTCTTTTCCGTTCATTTCGCTGTTCTCTCGGTTTCGGCTAATCTCGCCTAACCACTCTCTCCAGTGGTTAAATCATTAACTCCAATTGGATGACCAAACACTGAATCTCCTTATCCCAAGCGCATTTTAACTAGCGATCGTCGGTGAATATTCGGCAGGGAAACTGATTTTCTTCAATAAAATACCGTAGAAAATTGGAGATTTTGAATAGAAAAGAACGTGGAATGTAATTTTATATTGCGTCTTTCAAAATTTTAAGGGCCATTAACACACAAGATGAGGCAAAAGTCGCGCACTATAAGGATAGTAACGATTATATTGGGGTTTTTTTCTGTTAATTTTTGCACACAAGAAGATATAAGATAACAAATAGTCTAAGTTCACAAATGAATCATGCCGCTGTAGATATGACAAGTGTTTGCAGATTAAAGGCGGATAGGTTGAGTAGCTACATGCTTCATTTGCTTGGAATATTATTGTTGAGTACTGCTATTGTATTATTATTACTTCATTAAAACAATTTAATTGGTTGAGAAAACATTCTTGAAAGCACGCTACCTAATATACAAACAATGTGTATCCTATGGTGTATAACTTCTGCCTCAGTGTGCTTTCCTCGCACAACTGAGATGTATTCCTCTATTCCTCACACATTTCAACTCTTTAATGAATCCTACACACTTAGCTCATCACAAAAGTTAATTTGGAGCGAAATTGTTTTCTAACATATAAAAATTTAATATTTTATTTCTTCTGCGCTGTCTTGCAGCAAATTGTATAACTTCATAAAAAGCCGAAATATTAAGCAAAACGTGACCGTTTTAAAATTCCTCAACTTTGAAGTATACCTAATCGGCATCTTTATTTAAGTAACAGGATTGAGAATCCACAATATGAATCTAGAAGCAGGAATAGATAAGAATGCCTTTAAGAACCATTTTGCCTCGCTGCCAGCACCGTTCACGGATAGAGAGAGGGAATTTGGAAGGCTATTCTTTCCAATTATAAAAGTCCCGGATGGAGGCGAGGAGGAAAAAAGTTCCTTCTCCTCCTCTTGGCACTCACCGTTTGGACGTCTGCCCAAATACACATACACACGGTATAACCTTCGGTTACTTTGTAAGAAAATGGAAACTTACTCATATCTGTTTAAAATGTAAAAATTTAGACCGAAACTATTGAATAAAGTTTGCTACAATATAAAAAAAGGGGAGGGAATCTGCTTTAAGGAACATGCTTAAAGGAAACCACATTGATATCGGAGTCTATTAAAAAGGAAAGAGGTCATTTAAAATGAAATCTCGTTACTTTAAAAGAATATCAATGTACAAGTAGTTAACAATTTTATAGGTTAAGTAATTGATAAATTTTAAGATGATATATAATTCCCTAAGATTGCTCATTTTTTTGGGACGTTATTGTTTTCGATAAAATTGCTCGTGACTTTTTAAATTAAATTCAGTTGTAATTCTGATTTGGTTCTAATTCCAGTTTTTAAACGCTGGGTAATTTTTTTTAAATTTAAGGAACCAAGAATTCTAATAACGACATCTAGAGCGACATATGAAATTTTTAAACTTGCACTATCCTAGTGACGTACCATAGCTTTTTACAGGCTCTTCTAAATATTCAGAGAGTTTAAAATCATACATTTCTTTTTGTAAATAGATGAACCGAAATTACAAAAAGCTATGAAAAGCAGACCATAAATCGCAGACAACACGATAAACGTATACAATATTTTATAAAAAAATAAGTGGATATATAGTGGAGGTAAAAATGGGAAGTCAAAAGATTAAGGATAAAAATTGGGAAATAAAGAAAGGGGAAAAACTGGGGTAAAATACCTCGTACTTTTTATTATCTATTTTTTACCATTTTTTAACCCCCATTTTTTTTTTTATTAGAAAACTGTTTTTCTTGAAAGTGGTATTTAGAAAATCGAAAAAGCATTCTATATTATTTCAGGTGACAGACATACGGATAGGTGGACATGGTAAAACTATAAATACAGCATAGGCATAAATTATTGGTACCGTAAGAAAGACTCATATGTTATAACTAGTGGAAAAGCTATCTTTGTGTAGTTTGCAACAATGAAATCAGAAACATTCAAAATTTTTATACCTTTCACAGTCATGTCACCATGAAATCATGTCCACCTCGATATGAGCTCCATTTATGGCCCGTAAACCATCTCAGGTTCTATAACAGCTAAGAAGCTGAAATTTGGTGGAATATCATGGTATATATGTCGGCATATACGTTAAAATATGATCGAATGCCAACGAATAGTTTCCGAGTAGGGGGGTACTCAATCTCTCTCCAAATGTTATTGAGAGTTAGCTCTCTTCTGGGCGATGAATGATATACCTTGGACGATCCGCCGGCGAACTTCAGGCAAATCGTTTAGTTTCTTGATATACATCTTATCCTTAACATACCTTCACAGGAAAAAATCGAGAGGTGTTATGTCGACTGAACGTGGCGACCAAGGGATCGAACCATCATGCCCTATCCATCTGTCAAGGAAACGATGATCAGGAGTCTCCCCAACGAGAAACCCCCAATGGGGTAAGTGCGCCGTCCTTTTGGAAAAACACGCTTGGCTGATGTTCCTTCATGTTTGTAATGCGTAATTTTCTAGCATTTGTGCTGGTAATTTGTGCTGTTCCTATCACCTCCGTTCGCGATAAGCGCGCCACACGTTCATTTTCTGACTGTCCCGCTTATGTTCGCGAGTAAAACGTGGATTTTCGATCCCCGTATCTGCAATTATGTCTATTAACTTTTCCAGACAAGCAGAATATTGTCTCATCAGTAAAAACAATCTTGGAAAGGAAAGCATTGTCATTGTTGATTTGTCAAACATTGCTACTGCATATGTAAAGCGACGCAGCTTGTCGTCTTTTTCCAGTTCATGAACTTTATAGGGATCCAGTTTTAAACGAGTGCAAAATTTTACGGATAGTGCTCCTTGGAACGTTTAGTTCCAACTTTGCGCAACGCGTTGATTTCGCTGGGCTGTGGGTGAACGCTTCTGTAATAGTTGTAACACTTTCATACGACGTCGATGGTCTTCCCGTGCCCGTGTGGTGCAACCCACTTCCCGTTGCTTGAAATTGTTTGAATCAGCTATTCATTGCTCTTTTATCAGGTGGGTGTTTTCCATATTCCAAACGGTGACATCGTTGAAACTTATTCGGAGATTTTAACTCCCATAACCATAGTATACACATACGTATATTGCTTCCCGCTCGGAAGTTGTCATTTTGATTATGATCAATACCGTGTTGCATGCTGAAGTCAGTCACGCTAATGGAAGCGTCTAAAACCTTGGAGAGTTTCTGCTTTCACTGTTGCAAGCCCTGTAGAGCTAGCTTTTCTAGTTACTGTCGCCACGCCACGAGAAGACCGCTGAGTTGCTTAATGTGCTCGTATGGTGTCGCTGCAGTTGCAGATGAATCTATCCAGTGTTGGGGGACAAGTGTGTCAGTGTGTGTTGCTGAACATACTAAATCCGTTTGGAAAACAAAAATAAAATTAACCATTTATTGATTGTTCATGTAACAAAATAATGTCTATATCAACATGGTTTCAATTTATAAACTATTATAATCCATTTTAAAAGCTACTTGATTTTAGCGCTTTTCCTCCCTTCATAACTATAGACTGATCTGCAACTACAGCGACACCATACGTGTACATTAAGCAACTCAGCGGTTTTTTCGTGGCGTGCCGATAGTATAAGGTTCTGAACATTTTTTATGATACCAGCAATTTATGTCTATCCTGTAGTTTCAATTTTCCGTTGCTCATTAACGGAATTTTACGTTAATGTCAGAAGTGGAACCCCTATGAAATCTCTTTCAACCTAGTTTCTTTGACGCCCCTTACGTTAGCGCCCCATCCTAAAATGCGTCCCCATGCAATGCTTACTTTGCATACCGGTTAGTGTCGCCTCTGGCTAATGTTAATTGTTAAAAGAACTGTCGATAGGCACGGGAACAATGTTAGACGTCATCATCTCCATTCTTTTGTGAAATGAAATTATTTTGGTTATTTTAGGCTAATTGACAATTGTATTAAGGCTGTTTCACTTTTAAATGAAAGATTTTGTCTAACCTTTGCACTATATATCACTTGCAGCACTTTGCTAACAGCTAATATCTTCTTCTTCAAATCTGCATATGCTTCCAAAATGCTGCCACATAACAAAGTTTGGAACATGGCCCTAATTTATTTTGTGAACGTATCCGAGAGTCGAAGTGATTCTTACTGTTGCCACGCCTACGAATAATTCATTGTAACAAACCGTCAGTTGATGCAAGTGCATGTTTATGAAAACAGTCATTGTTTAACAACTTTGTTCCACACGATATGAAAATTGAAATGCAAACGCCGATTAAACTGTCATCAAGAACGGCATAATGAACTACATATATGTATTTTGTTCTGAATAAATGTTCAATTTACTGGGATCAAATCTACAATTCCAATATTATAAATGCTCAAAACCATATGAATGTCTGAAAGTACCAATAGACCAAGTCCACTTTTAATAAATAGTGGATAAACACCAACATCAAAGTTTAGGACAAAAAATTATGTTTTCAAGACACAATAACATGCATCACTTTGTCTAAATCACGATTTCTCATTTTTTAATAATAACTTTAACTCAAAATTACTACGACCGTCATATATATGACTTGGTCTACTTGTATTTTCAGCCATTTATATCCACTATGTGATCAACAATTTCTAAATATCCCTCCAAAACTTGCTAAGTATCCTAATTTACATGTGTCATCATCATCATCATCATCATCATCATCATCATCACAGTCAACCATTTGCAATCCACTGCTGGATGAAGGTCTTCTCTAAACGCTTCCATTCTTCTCTGTTTGAAGCTTTGGATTTTCAGTTGACGCCAGCCACCTTCCTTATTTCTTCGATCCATTTTGCATGGGGTCGTCCTCTTGCGCGTTTAAGGTCTCGAGGGTACCAATCCAGAATGACTGTGGTCCATCTCATGTCTTGCCTTCTAGCGATGTCTTGCCTTCCAGCCCATTGCCATTTAGAATGTTTGATCCGTTCGATGACGTCAATCACCTTCGTTTGGCTTCTTATCCAGCTTCGATCTCTTCTTGTAATTCCCAGCATACATCTTTCCATGCTTCTGTGTTGTCTGTTGTCTGTAGTCTTTATCTTTCCATGTCCTCCTTGATAAAGTCCATGTAAAAGACGTTGGTTGAAAACTTTTCGTTTCAAGCTAAGTGGCATGTTGCTCTTCAAGATAATGTTATTCTTGCCAAAAGCACTCCATGCTGTTCTAATTCGTCTGTTAATTTCATTCAGAATGTTGCCATCCATAGTGATTTCTTGTCTCAGATAAATGTAGCTCTGTACTTCTTCAATCACGATGTTGCCTGCCATGACCTTTTTTTTGGAGCAAATGCATTGAACATAACTTTTGTCTTCTGTGTGTTCAGTTTCAGTCCTATACGCAGGTTAGTCACTGCTAGTTCTTGTAACATTTCCTCCAATTCCGAAGGACTACGGAGGGTTGATTCAGATAAAATGAGACGACTTTAAACGCCGCGTATGACCTTGACGGAATGTGATTTGCATGACTCGTCCACTATGCATGGGGATTAGCTTTGTATACATTTGTTGCTGTTATTTGGGACATTTAGTGCTGAAACATGGCTTCTTAAATCACAGCTTTTTGGGAAGGGTATAGGTTTGGCCTTTCCGATGCTAACTTCAGTCTTTCGTGCATTGTGGAATATGCAAACGAAATGGTATTGTGGTATCCAAAGCTACTGTGGGTCGAATAATCAAAAAGAACAAATTGCGACCTTTTAATGAACGTGGACGAGCAGAGAAGCAGACCAGAAACAAGCCCCAGCCAACACGCCCAGCTCAGGTGGTGCGAGAAATCCGGTCTGAAGTGCTGAAAGAAAATCCCCCCACACAGAGAAGTGTAGCCCAAAGGAAAGGTATTTCACAGGCAACAGTCTCCATAATAATTCATGACAATCTTGGGCTGGAGCGACGTCATAAAGCGCGCGGTCACAGACTGTCGGCCAGGCACGTGCAGGAACGATTCACCAACGTCAGAAAACTGTATGAAAACCATCTTGCAGGTGACCGATGGTAGTGGGTTGTCTCCTTAGATGAAGCTTGGGTGTACCTCGATGACACCAAC
Organism: Rhysida immarginata; assembly: GCA_023313115.1. Lineage (NCBI taxonomy): Eukaryota > Metazoa > Arthropoda > Chilopoda > Scolopendromorpha > Scolopendridae > Rhysida > Rhysida immarginata. The sequence continues at coordinate 843,413 of JAHWFO010115698.1, forward strand.
AAACCCAGGGCAATTTACTATCGCGAAAGAGGGGGCAAGGCCAGGTCCGATTTTGTCCGAAGGTGCAAGGAAAAGTTTTTAAAGGGCTTCATGGTGATTGCCGGATATTGCTCACGTGGACTGCTCACGATTTGTCGAGTTCCTGGAAACTGTAAAATTAGTGCAGCTTACTTCCAGAGTAATGTAATGGACCACATATATCGGCAGGATATCCCTCGTCTGTACCCCGGTGAGCAATCAGAAGTTTGGATCCACATGGACAAGGCATCAAGCCACACTGCCAAGTCATCTGTGGCTTACTACAGGAAGATGGAACAGGAGACGGACATACGAGTTATTCCCTTCTCTCATGTGCCTGTAAAATCTCCTGACACATCACCGTTGGATTTCTATGGTTTTGGTCTCCTGAAACGACGGCTCGGAAGTCGCCGACCAAGAACCGTTGATGGGCTATGGAAAGTGTGTCAGCAGGTGTGGAACGAACTTCCCATGGAGTCCCTCAAACTCAGCCTACTTCAGTGGAAATTACGGTGCCGGGCGATAGTCCAACAACGTGGTTCTCGCATATAACACAACCGATGGTGGCGCCATGGTATTACACCATCGTAACAGAACTGCAAAGTCGTCTCATTTTATCTTAATCAACCCTCCGTACTACTGGTGATAACGATGTCATCGGCAAAACGAAGGTGGTTAAGGAATTCACCGTTTATTTTAAGTCCTTTTTTTGTCCAGTTCAGTTCCTTGAAGACTTTCTCTAAAACTGCTGGGAAGAATTTGGTGAGATGGTGTCTCCTTGTCTTACTTCTTTCCCAAGGTTGATCCTTGCTTTTCCTTTATCCAAACGAATGGTAGCAGTCGCTTTACTAAATAGCTTCTGGAGAATACTAATACAGCTTCCGGCTATTCCCGTTCTTTCCAGAGCTTTCACTAGTGCATGTGTGAACACTGAGTCGAAAGCTTTCTCAAAGTCGATGAAGGCAAAACAAAGTGGTACTTCATATTCGTTGTGGCGTTCGATAAGTTCTCTAATAACTTGAATGTGGCCGATCGTGTTGTATCCGCTTCGAAAGCCCGCTTGTTCTCTTGGTTGTGCTGAGTCTAATGCTGAATCAAGTCTGTTTGTCAGGACTTTACTGAGGATCTTATAAACAACTGACAAAAGACTGATAGGGCGATAGTTCTGGATATTTTCTCTGGCTCCTTTTTTCAAAAATAGAAGCATCATTGCATTATTCCAATCATCCGGTACGTCTGACATCTCAAGGCATTTCGTGAAAAAACTTGCCAGTAACTTGTTGAATTCTTCTCCTGCTTCTTTAATCAGGTCAATTGTAATTCCATTTTCTCCGGAGCACTTTCCTTTCTTCATGGATTCAATAGCCTTGTCAACTTCGCCTTCCATAACCAGTGCCATTTCATCTTTTCCTTTCAGTTGGTCTGCTCTTCGTAGATTTGTAAAGTTTATTATAGAAGTCCTCCACAATTTCGATGATTTCATTTCCATTCTTCGTGATTGTGCCTTTTGCTCTCTTGAGTGCAAATATTCCTCTTCTTCCAATGCAGAGCTTTCTCTTCGCAGTATTCAAACTCTTGTTATCTTCAACCGCCTTCTTAACAAGTTGCAGTTGAACTTCCGAACATCTTTTGTGATGTGTTTCCGCATTGTCTTGCAAAGCTCCTCTTATTCTATTACTGATCTTTTATCTTCTCTTTTTGGCTTCATTTCTCTTCGTTTCTTCATTAATTTCCTCGTTTCTTCTGTGAGTTTCGTCTGTGGTTTGAAAACTTGTTCTCTAGCTACTTCTTCCGCTGCTTCTTTTAAGTGTTTAGTTAGTGTCCTGTTAATATCTTTGTTGTCGTCTTAATATACATGTGTAAGCTAATGTAAATAGAAGCCTGCTTTACTGAACTCATTTCTGATTCATACAGGTAAGTTATGGGTCCCTTTCAGAGTCATAGCTATGATATAGCGATGGTGGACACGGCCATAGGCGCCACTCGAAATAGGCTCCTAATCCAATGGATCATTACCATAGTCCCGCTCAGTTTATCCTCTATCTTGACCCGAAGGCGCTTAGTGCAGTAGCTATGGCTCTGGTCGCCCGACAGAGCTTCAACGTGGTACCATCATAGGATGTCACCATCATAGGATTTCAAGAAAGACTATAAATGAAATAAACGAAATGCTGTTTTGTGAAGTATTTCTGATTTAATTATTCTTAATCACGCGTTTTTCCGTCTCTCTCTCTCACTATGTTGTCTAAAAAGTCCAATTGCTGAAACAAATTTTGACGGTTATTTTTGTGCAACAGTTTTTCAATCTTCAGTGCCCCCCTCCTCTCCCCAGAAACAATCAAATTGGCAAAACAAACTATGACGTCACAAACTGCTCCACGCAAATAAAACTCCAGAGGATTCAGGAAAAATGAGTTTAATTAAATTTTTTTGTGAGGGGGGAAAAACCCGAAATTGGAATGAAAATTAAGGTGGTTTCGGGGTATCCAAGTCTATAAAGGGAAAGACAGGTAGAACTTGGATTTTAGATATAGTGAATAAAACATTATCATAAAAGCAAAAATTATATGACTGCCAAAATTGCGATTAGAGCATTTCAAATAATCTATTTTTGTTGGTCAATCAAGTTATTTCTTCTAATAAAATGGGTTTAACCTACATTAATACATGTGAGCTTAGAACACTTGAAAATCTTAAGGAATAGGGAAAAGAATTCCTGTGCTCAATTACTGGAAATCTCCCCTTACAGGAATTAGTTACCATGAAATGCAATTCGAACTGAAATCTTCTAGATGTTTGATAACATACGCCTACAGAAAAGCAATCGTAAATTTCGTGATATGGGTAATGACGATTTCGCAATCTCAGTGACTAAACTAAACTGAATAATCGTAATAAGATTTAGTCTTGGAATTTTCATCTTTTTACACAAAATACCAATATGCTGTATGCAAAATATCATTATACCCAACTTGAAGCCGACTAAAAGCGTATTTATTACCTGTTCCCCAAACACAAGCAGCATATTGAATAAATAAATAAATAAATATGAAAGACTTAGACTTAAGACTTTACCAAAAAATACTTCACGGAGTTCATTACGAATAAGAATATTCCGCTATCTCTTTGAGGGAAAAATTAATCTACAAATTTATATGAGCAATAAAATTAGATACGATTTTCAAGTGGAAATCTCAAGAAGTAACATAAGTAAAACTGCGAAGTGGTAGGCCAAAGCAAAAATGACAGACTGATCGTCATGATGTAGTTGGAAGTCTTCAATAGAAACAATTCAGTAGAAATTTCGACACACAATCTGGCAATCAGATGGTCGGGTTTGGGTCCGGCGGGTAGTATCTAGTATCTAGTACAGAGGGTAGATTATCAAGCGATAATCTGCGGCACCTACTCCTACGAGGGAGTTTTGCGCCATCCCATTAAATAACGACTGCTACGAGATGACAGTAGCAGCCGGGACCGACGGCTTAACGTGCCCTCCGAAGCACCGGGGGGTTTCATGATGGAAGAGCTGCTGGGGATAAACGAGCCAGAGGCTGTACCAACCGCTGGAACACCAGCTATGGTCAATCGGCAAATGGGTCAGACCAAAGTCCCCCAATAGCCGCGCCCCAAATAGCTGTCCCGCCAGCGGTGGCCCTCAAGCCCTGGCCGTCACCCAACCAGCAGCTGGCCGCGCCTGAAGTTGCTGAACTCCATCGATTGGCAAGCCAACCGACGAGACAACCAGGCCACGGCCACCCCCTGGGTCCGGCGGGTTCCTGGAGAACGCTTCTTACCTGACTGCATGTGCCCCCTGTAAAGTTCGGAGAATGGATTGGGCCAATTTTTGCCAGTAACAGGACCAAACGTTTTTATGTCTGTATTCAGTCTGTAAGATTGAAAACTCCCTCTTTTGATCAAAACCTCCCCAAACTTGATATACGTCTGGCTTGATGAAAAGTCACTTTTGGCAACTTGCCTTGACATCTTGGATGATTCTGCACTGTCAACATTGTGGGAACAGTTTAGTTTTGGACTATTCCTGTACAAACATGACAACAATGCTCCTTTTCACAAAGCAAGAAGTCTGCTGAATCGTTTCAGGAGAAAGGGATTGAAGAAACAGATTGACCTGCACAGAAACCTGATAAAAATTCCACTTGACACCTGTGAGATGAATTGCAGTGACGACTACGTCGCGTACGACTGAACTCGAGAACGCTCTTCGGGAAGAATGGGAAAAAATTCCTGAAGTTCTCAGAGAGCTGAGGTCTTAATAAAAACAAAGGGAGGTTCAGCATCATAGTAATTTTCATAGTGTGAAAACATGGTTGCAGTGCAAACGTACAAGAGTCCAGAAACGTTTTATCACATAGTATATCTCGTCAGCTATTAATTTTAAATAATGTAAGCTTACATAAAGCAACGGTAATCTGAATCATGGATAGTGCTTCCTCTTTCTGCGTTGCTTTCTATAAACAAAATTCAACGTACACAAAAACGAGAATATCAAAGATGACGAATGATTCTAACGTTATTCATTTCGGAGTGAAAATTTCTACATTGCAAATGGCGTGAGATCGCATAGGAGCTATCAATGTTTGTTGCCGTAAATATTTCTCAATAGATTTATTATTTTTTGCTCATAATTCTCTACGCCTTCAGTTTAATCTTGATCAGAATGAGTCGGTCTTACATATTAATCTTATGGGTGCATAAATCAGGAATTTATTATGAATTAAATAAATTTCTTGTTTCAGCAATATTTTACTGTTTAATTTTATTTAAACAACTTCGTTGTTAGAGTAGCAATAATAAACTATCATGCTACCTCTTGTAAAGTTTTCATGATAAACTGAGTTTCAAGTTGCGTTTACTGACCATCTGATTTTGAATCAGCGAAGGTATATCTGACATTTTAACAAAAATAATTTTTCTACGCTACTTTAATGCAATTTTAGTGGTGAGCTGGGGAACAATACATCTGCAGTACATTGCAGAGCTTCATAATCTTTTCAAAAACTGATCGAGTTCTATGAAATGTGTCCTCCATGAACCCATTTCACGTTGACTGAAATGTCAAGTTTAAGAATTATTGGGGGGAAAATAAATTATCTTGCTTCAATTTGGTTCATTTTATCTTTTTCGCTGTCCCTGCTTCTCGCATTGGAAGCAAGGGAGAGAGAGAAAAAAATAGAATAAAATAAAATTTCCTCGGCGGTGCATCTGCGACTAGTTCATGTTGACGGTAATATTGGGTCAAGAGAAAAGGGAAAAGGAAGAAGAGGAGGTAGGGTTGATGGGGGTGAAGGAAGGGGGTTGAATTGAAGCGAACGAGAGAGAGATAGGCCAGTTGAGGGTAGCGCCAGTTGAGGGACTAGATAGGGAGTTATTGCATCGTTCCCTGCGAACGTTTCTGTTCACCAGGTCCTCTGTTAATCCAATCAGACGGAGCCGCTGTCCTCCTAATCACATCAGTCCCGACTGGTGAAAGCGCAACGAGAACGTGGTCGGGAACAGTGGAGGGGTTGTCGAAAGGGGAGTTAGTGAGAGAGGGGGGGGGGTAGGGATATAGGACAGGAGGATGCAGGCACGAAAAGCAAACCTCCCTTTCGTGGGTCCCCTCGCTCTCCCTCTTACCATGACTCTACTACTCCTCGTCCACACACAAACACAACTGGCACTCCATTAATGCATTTCTCCGTCCTATTGCGCTGTTCTCACTTGGATTAATAGCAATTAATGCCAAGAGAAGCTCGTTTACTTCTCACAAGGAGAAAACCACATTGTGACACTATCGTTTCCTCCGGTGAGGGTAATGGACGAAAGAATTGCTCCGTCATTTCCACTGTTTTATCCCTCTCCCACCCCCTTGTTCCCTCCTCCTTTTTGTTGTTTCGTTTTTTTTTGTTTCTTATAATGTTTTCATCCTTGCCTTAGCAACAAATAAAATAGCTACGTTTTTGGCTTTATTTCATGTCGAAATTTTTGATAAGTTTTTATTGCAATTTCTTTGCTCCCCATAGCAGTGTTGTCGAAAAAACGGCTCTACGAAAGATATCTGAAAGGATAAGGAAATATAATGCACCTACATGTTCCATCATTAACCTTAATCAAACTGTCTTCAAGTAATTAATTAAGAGGGGGGGGCTGGTGAAAATTTTCTCGTCATTAAATGAACCTCATATGATGCAAACATAGACAAGGAAAGTAAAACAGCAGTTAATGGCTCTCGATAAATATTTGATTTAGCATTAATACCAATGCAAGCATACCTGCCATTAACAGGGGATGTTCTGTGTTTGTTTAATTTATTTATAACTGACACTATGCAAGCAATACTATTAAGCGACCTGTTTTAGGCTGTAATCTGATAGGGGCAACGAAGGATAAATGCCTATTTACTATTAAGCAATTATTATTAATAACTTTTTTGAAAGTTTTTCATGAATTAAGAATTTATATAATAACTTTAAATTAACAGTTATTATGCTTCGATTCTATAAATAAAATTCTAATCTCTATAATTTTTTACAGATGCGTTTCGAATGCATTCAGTCAACTTTAGTCTTTATTAATAACACGAGAATAAATTAATAAATAAATAAGTGCTCTGCATGTTCCTCCAATAGAACCATTTGTACACTTGGCCGTTATTAATTCGAAAAACCTGTCTCAAGAGAAATATTGGTTCCAAATAAATTCCATGAGATAAATACCTAGATAGGAGATAGTCGAACCTGCCAACGATAGCCTCAGTTGATGGAAAATTAAAATAAGAAGTTGAATAAATGCGTTGCTTTGAAATTGTACTTACAAATCCATAACGAAATATGAAAAATTCGACTATTCTTTGTTCAAAGTCGTTTGTATTCAATCATCAGTCGTTCAGTTGGTAACACGACATTTGCGTTCCGCACTTTCTCTCCTGTAACGGATGATCATAACTTAGTGTTAATCTCTTGAATCATAAGTCTGGAACACTGTGACAGATTTGTAGGAAAAAAAACTGGACATCAATTACTTTTCAGAAATCCATCTTAAGCTAACAGGAATTAACATTTCTTCGAGAAAGAGCACAAAATCTATCATTTCGCTCGAACAAGGGAGAGTTAAAAAGTAAAAGGACATGTTAAAAAAATGAAATCTTTTTTTGTACAAATAAGATGAAAGTTTAGATTATTTTTCTACATGCATTTAGTCCGCCTCTTAACAAGCTTTTCAATTCCGTCCTGCAAGAAGCATTTTAGTTTTGTGCGTAGCCGTTTTTGAACCGTTTTTATCCAATCAGCTAATCTTTTAAGACCAAAACAGGGAAAACCACTGGGAGCCAGGATGGTATGGTGGGGTGGTGCTCTAACCCTTGAATTCATTGAATGTAATGACTAATGCTCTCATTTCTTGACATGAAATCACTACCAGACAAAGCTAAACAACAGATCGTCACTCTAAGTACTCAAAGCCACTTAAAGTTTTGATTAACAAAAAATTAATCCCCCCGAAGAAGGTATAGAAAAGTAGAAGAAGCCTGAAATTCATCTATTTTTAACCCCCATTTTTCTTTAACAAAAAAATTGGGTTTTTCGAACGTAGTAGTTAGAAAATGTACAAGAGCTTTATCTTCTTTCGTTTCTCATCATTTCCGAAAGAATGACATCGCATACCATATGTTGCCATTTGAAAACGTTAATAGTTCTAAAGAACACGTGACTGTTTCCCCATAACTTCGACCCCACTGGTACAACTTGCTCCAAACTTCGTAGTAATGCAATCTTCCTTGCCTAGAGGAATCTGCATATAGAATTTCACTCTTTTACTTACCTATAAATCGTATAGATTAAATTCCCCTCTAACTGTCACCCCCGTAAATCCGACTCCAGTAAACTAATCAAAACCATACTAAATAAGACATGCCACGACTTCTAATGAAGTAGGACATGCCACGACTTCTTCAAGATTCTATAGAAGAAACGTCTTTTGAATTTCTTGAATCAATAATTTTTAAGAATGGTACCAAGGTGTACTGAAGCAGGCAATGTTTATTTAGATTAAACAATCATAACTGAATAATGTTATTCTTTTTTCTACTTTTTACTTGAATAATTGCGTTATTCCTCTGTTTGTTACACTTAATGTTTATTATATTGAATATGAATTTCAGTAATGCTGTAATATGAGAAAAATAACTTTCTTTCGCCGACATTATTCAGTATCGAAAACAATATCGACTTGTTTGTTTTCCCTTCAAACAATTTTTAAATGCGGGGATGATTTATCATCTGATTGAAAAGCACTTTTAAAAAGAAGTACCTCTAATATCGAGATGAACACTTATTCTTGACGCATATTTCGGGAAATTCAACAAATCTAAATAAGGCAACAATAGATATGGTAATAAAAAGCAAGAAATCTTTATCATTTTTGACGGAAATTAAGGCCATAGAAACTTTATTTATAAGTTTAATTTTATTCCCATATATTGTTTCCTTGAAATCCACCTTCTTGGAAAGGTTTGCCGAAAGAATAAATTAATTTAATCACTGTAGCATGAATAAGTCCAAGTAGTGTTGATTTCCGATCCCAATTGACCCATTGCAACACTGTTTCCTTCAAGTTGATGGTTCAATCGTCTTCAACAATAGTATAAAAAAACTCATAACATTCTCCTCTGACTTACAACGTTGAAGAACTCTATTGCAAATAGTCGTGAATTTCAGTTTAATCGGAATAAAACGAAGCAATTTCTCGCCACTTTTCATTAGGGTGCGCTTCTTTTAAACGAAATGTTCAACGCCTGATTCGCCACTTTCCTATAAAGGAAGGGAAGTTTCCAAAAAAGAAAGAAAGAAAGAACTTTCTCCCTTCTCAAACTCTTCCCATGTCAAGAATAATTCGTTCCGTGTCAATTCTTTTTCGTTTGGTTTTTCTTTTTTCCTCCCCATCTCTCTTTGCTGTACGTTTTTCAACCACTCACTCTTTTTTTTGTCACCTTGATGGAAACTCAACGTGAAAACGAAACAAAAGCAAAAGAAACACATGAAGACAAGTAGGGGCGGGTGAGTGGGTGGGGAGTTGAGGTTGGAGGGATAGGGAAAAGGGTGCTCGCTATTAATTAAATGAAGAGAATCGAAAGGGAGGGTAGGAGACTTTGGGGGTAAAAAAGACCAAAGTAGGAAAGAAAATGAAGGAGGTGAAAGGCAAGTTGAGCGGGAGGAAGGGTGATGAAAATGGGTCAAACGGAAAGATCGAGATTTTCTTGGTGGGAAATGGAAACGAGACACTATTGGTTGACAGCTAACTATCTGAGGGGGCTTTGTTTTTTAGAAACCATATTTGCAAATAAATGTTGCTTTTTAGCAGAAAGAAGGAACGAGATGAAAGCTCTGTGACGGTTTAAAGAAAACTCTTTCATTGCCATTTTTAAGTTAAACCAATAGTCTGAGAAATATTGATAGATTTTTAAAATTTATATTCTTTCAAAAATTTAAAATATATTTTAATTATATAATGGAAAATTTTAAATAATATTATGCCCAGTACTGAATTTTTCATTTTGCAATTTAAGTATTCAAACATAAAAATTAGTTTCAATTTTTTTATCAAATAATAAAATGCTCTCTAAGAATATAAATCAAAGCGGATAATGAGATAATACTTAATAAATTAAGATGATTCCTGTGTGTTCACGTAGCGATTCTAAAATTTTAGATGCACAATTAGTCGAATTCTAATGAGTGGATGATATTTTCGATTCATTTCATCATATGCTTTTCGATGTTGTCAAATACATTGTATAAGGTCGACGTATTTGTATCCAAAAAAGTTGGCCGACATATTTTACCATCTTTGCTTCTACCATTTACAGCGTCCCTGATTTGTTCTACTCACTACACATGCGAGAAATTTGTTTTAAGCACCCCCCGCTTGTAAAAATATGAAAACGTGTTCTTCAGCGAACCTCTGCTTTTATATACAATACGATTCAGAACTTATACAGAAGAATATGGTAGATAGAGGGTACTAAAACATTTTTTTATTAAGCAGTGTGTGTCCTATCTCGCACTGGTGCGGCACTACACTTTTTTCAGTGCCGTCCCATGGCCAACAGGATTGCCAGATCTTAATCCACTGGACTTCTTTTTGTAAAGACATTTGAAGCCCCTAGGATATGCCACACATATAGATCAAGTCGATGTTCTTCTTCCACGGATTGTTGACCCCTGTAACACCATACGAGCTACCCCTGACGTATTTGAACGGGTGCAGCAGCCAATGCTTCGGCGATGCCAGTGTTGTGTACAAGAAAGGGGACATCAGTTCGATGCACTTCTGTAATGCACACGTTGTCAAACATCATTGTTTTTTGTTTTTCATTAAAACCTCAGTCATCAGAAAGTCAAGCCACTGCTTCTTGCATGAATGGTTACTGCAACTGAAGCAAGCGTAGTCTATACAGGTGCCAGATAGGACACATATTTTTTAATAAAAAATGTTTGTTTTACTATCTCTATTATACCATATTCTTCTAAATCCCTCTGCTTATATCTAAAGCTAAATAAACTATAAATTATTATATCCACTTTTTTTTACATATGCGTAAGTGCGCATATACACTCATTTCTTTTTTTTTTTTGAATGTATGTGCAAATGAATGTATATGCGTAAGTGCGCATATACATTCATTTTACTCTTTCTCAAAAATTATTTTGGAGAATCCTTCCTCTTCGGTTTTCTCCTTGTTAACGTTGTGAAGTTATGTTTAAATGAGGTAGGCATTTAAACATAAGTTGGTTTTAGGATACAACAAACCGACGATAAGTCAGAAGAATTTTTGCCGGTATTTCAGAATCATTTTTTCTGGGGCTCCTGGTCAATCGATGGTTGATGATGGAAGTTGGCCTAAGAAATAAGATTATAGGAAACATCCGGTATATTACATAATTATACAAAGTGTCCACATGAAACTCCCTGATTTCAAATGTTAATTGTATTGAATTTATTAATTCTAGAAGTTTCCGGTTTACGGTGTCATGAAGAGTAGCTCCAAAATTTTTGTTCTGCTCTCGTGACGCTTTACGAATTTGACCTTTTGGGCTTCTAGTGAAGGTCTCCCTGATTTCGTCCACACTGTCGGTTAACACTTACCGTGGCTTAAAATTTATCAAACTATGCCTTAATTATCTTTACGTCTGGGTCTGGTTGCTCCGTTCATACGTTCGCTTGAAATTCCTTTGGACGGTAATTGGTAATTTCGTTTCAGCGTACCACACCACGCGCGGAACTCGCTCTCTCTCTCTCTCTCTCTCTCTGTTGTACTGACATCTTTGCTAATTAGTTAAATAAACACCTGTAACAAAAGAATACAAAACTTTGATTGTGCCCTGAAGTGTCGAGAATCGGCTAGTTCGTATACAGGGTGTCCCTGAATTGTCTGGACAAACTTTGTGAGGTGCTTTCTGGCAGGACAAGCAACGGGAAATGTTCAGCTTATTGTCTGTACAACCATACTTTCGCGGGAGTGGTCCCCCACAGCTCCGAAACCGTCTAAAAATCTAATACGTTAATCAGATGACCAATTGCGAGAATCAGCAGCCGTTGGTGGTATGGTACGGTGACATCAGAACATATTCTGTTTTTTTTCTACCGCTAAATTAATGACGGTGGGAAAGTGACAATGAGAACCTTCAGAGGCGCATAGCGGGCATATGTTCAAGGGACTTTTTTGTTTTATCAAAATATTCCTAAAGTTCAGACAATTCAGGAACACCCTGTAGAATATCAAGATCAGTGATGTCAAACTCAAATAAAAGCGAACACCGCAACACTGTATAAATTAAGGTAGGCTAAAGTTTAAAAATATTCCCTATATTCTAGCTGCATCGCACATTTTCAGTGTATTTCAAGCTGCACTTGACACTACTGATCTAGATCACATGTGTTCTAACTTACGTTTCTATTCAGACTCAAAAATACTAAAATATACCTAGTAATTATTTTGAATTTCCTATCTTCAAACAAATTTTAGTTTAAACAGAAAAGTAACAAGAAACTAATCCCCCCCTCCACCCTAGGAGGATATAGGAAAGTAGCGAAAGTTTTTTTTTAATCCCCTTTTATCCGCACTCTTTAAACTCCATTTATTTTTTAATCAAAAATTGATTTTCTCGAATGTAGTAATTAGATAACTCGCACTCTTTAAACTCTACCTTCTTTCGTTTCTTAATAATTCCGATCGAATGACATATACCAAGCCATACAAGCCAGTATATTACCATTTCAAAGCGTTAATACTGTAGTTAACTCTGTCCCCACAAGTGCGCAGTGGGCCAATCGAAATCAAACAAATAGTGAGATCGAGCATGCCCATAGTAAATATTTGAACCTTCTAAATAAAAAATGTAGAAAATATGAAGGAGATAGACGGAGATTGTAAAACCAATAAAATCTTTTAAACATTCCAAGGAGGAGCTTTAGCAGTGAAGCAGAAATACATTTATACATTTATTAAAAAGAAATTAATCCTCCTCCCCCTCCCTCCAAGTAGCAGATCCTTAAGTCATCTATTTTTACCCCTTTATCTGCACTTTTAACCTTTCCCCAAGTTTTTTAATCAAAAATTAATTTTCTCGAACGTAATATGTAGAAAATGTAAAAAACCTCGTATCTTCTTTCCTTTCTTATCATTTCCGAACGTATGATATATCACATGCCATATGTTGCCATAGTTCTAAGGACCAAGTGTCTGCCACCCCCTCAAATCCGACCCCACTGGAACAATTGGGCCTAAATTTCATAGTAGTGTAGATCTTGCCTAGAAGAATCTGGATATGAGTTTCACGCCTTTACGTACGTAACTAACACATAGATATGTTGTCCTCTCTGAATCCCACCCCCGTAATTCCGACCCCAGTGTACCAATAAAAACCAAACCAAATAGTGCACATAGGAAGCTACATTCCGAATTTCAACCTTCTACCTCAAAAAATGTAGAAATTATGAAATGATACACAGTTAAGACATTATAAAACCAATAAGTAGCTCCATTCTTTCGCTACTGAATAATATAGATTATGAGCACTTAAGCAATCGTGCGTCGACAAAGCGATTTCACGTGCGCGCCCCGATGTCAGTAATGCCGTGGCCGACTTGATAGATAAAGGCCTGCTCATTCGTCTTCTCTACAATACAGTAGTAGCAAATGAAATAATCCAAGTTGGGCTTTCCTGCATTAGTATGTGCTTCCTATTGGCGACACCTGGAGGGAATTTAGAAACATATTACGTTCAGGGCTTTAGCACATACGACATTTATGGGAGTTGGGATCTATTCTCATAGATTTACTCAACTTTAATAACAATAATAACAATAATTAAAATTTATTAAAATATTTGATGAAATATACAAAGAAAATCTGGCATCTCCAGAAGCCTTTATTGGCTTATATTGGAAAGTCGAGTTTACAAATAAAATACTTAAAAAATATAGATACAAAATTTGAAAATTCGTAAAAAAAAGTTTTTTACAAGATAAAATTAGAAGGCGTTCCGATTATTATTTATATTTTATTTTTATTAATATTAGGATGATAAAAATTAAAATTTATGTTCTAGTTTCCGACAGCATATATTTCATTTACCTTCGTTAAGTTATGAATGAAATTCAAGTTTTTAATGATGATCAAATAAATGTAGATATATTATTACTGAATTGGAAATAATGAAAAAAAAAATTCATAATCGTAGAAAGACATAAGACAACATATGCTATTGACGGTTTAAAATTAAAATTCATTTGTAAATTTAATTTACAAAACTTTAGAAACAGCAAAAATCATTAGAATTATTAGTTATATAAAATATTTTATATAGTGCTATTGAAGTTTTAAAACTTTTCTGGATAAAGGTTTTTTCTGTAGCAGCAGAGATTTAACTTCTTTGCCAGTTTTATTATTTGCATAATTTGTAAAAATAATTTCGGACAGCTGATCGTAGAAAACGTGCTTGAAGGACAGTATTACCAATTTGGCATTTTTTTAAAAGCGCTTCTCCATGTTTTCATTGTTTTCTGCATTGTTTAATTTTTATTAATAATGTCTAACGAAGGACAGGCTGCATGAAAAAAAATGCCAAATTGGCAAGGATGCTTGAGGATTTGTGCCACGGCCTTCTAGAAACTACCGTGCTTGTGCTTTCTAGAAGGCCGTGCTTGTACTTCCTACTCGAGACCTCTACCGGCAAAAAAGACATAACAGTTGCTGCCCCTGATTTCACGATTTCATAGCGAATGAGCAGGCCTTTATCACGTCGGCCACGATAATGCTTAAACGATGAACAGAAAGTAACAATGCATTCCTTCTTGACAAATCGATTGTTATATGACATGCCATTATCTTGGTATTCTTTACACTCACTGTTTTAGTACGTTAATTCGACTTGAGGGGGTCTACGAAAAATTCTGAAAAGTTGATACGGCCGAGCTAAGACTTTGATGGTCATATTTCTGAAAACAGAATTTGAAAAAGTTAATCCCTTTTCAAGTTATCGTGCAAACGGCGGACGGACGGCCGGATAAACATACAGACCAAGGCCGCGTTCTTATAAGTAGCTTTTATGCTAAAGCTCCTAATAAGTAACTTCATTCATCCGCTACTTAATATGCTGGTGATCTTTGTTCCAAGAACAGTGAAGAAAATTAGAATTATATTTTTAGGTACGATTCTATTGCATCTCCAAAGAAAGTCCTCCTTCAAGAAAATTTGGGCTGTAGTTTCTCTGGAAAGAAAGCAAATCATTTTTTAGGACCATTGGACTCTTTTGCACTCTTTTGTATAAATAAGAGAGTCAGTAATTGACATGTAATCTTTCTTTCTCTAAAGTCAGTTCAGTTCAGTTCAGTGCAGCTTTCATCTCCCTTCAATGAGGGATTTTTCCCTAAAGTCTGAAGCAGCGTTGCCAGATGTGGTAAATTTTTTAAAGCGCTTGTCCTTGTTTTCATTGTTTTGTGCATTGTTTAACAATGTCCAACAAAGGATAAGGGTTTTAAAAAAATTCCACATCTGGCAACGCTGGTCTGAAGTGGTACACGAGGCGGAACTGACGACAATTCTTCACTCTGCATTGTTAACATGCCCCGGCCAACACCTAGACAGAAAGCCTGATAACGGAAACTTCATACGTTGTTACATCTTCATTAGTCGACCATTGTTAATCCTATTTCAACCAATAATAAGCCCTAAATTATTAAAAAAAATTATCAGAATAGCATTTCTAAGAAAACAATTTTCTTTCCTATTAATAGTTTTAAGAATGGAAGACACTATTTGTAGCAAACAAAATTGGTTGTATAGAGTTTCTCTGGAAGACAAACGTCGAAGAGTGGGTGGCCGCGATTAACAATGGTCGGAATATGGTGATGTAACAATGCACGACGTTTCAGTTGTTTGGCTTTCTTTCTAGGAGCTGTTGATACAACGCCTCCCATAAAGAAAGCCTCCGCACTGAAACGTCATACATTGTTACATTATCATACTTCTTCTTTTGTTAGTCGTATTTCTACCAATAATAAGCTCTAAATTTGGTCGACTTATAATGTAACAATGTAGACGTTTCAGTGCCGAGGCTTTCTTTGTAGGAGGCGTTGCCTGGCCTGTCTCTCGTTGGCCTCGCGTTAATATCAGTGACGTATATTAAAGATAGACTCCAAAACCAGGGACAACAGATGAAGCAAATTGGGAAGCTCCACCGCCCAGAACTGTCATAGCCGAAAGTGAGTGAAGATGATCAAAACACTTGGCTAAACATGAGCTGATTAATAATTCTTTCACACGGAGTGATAAGTTTGTCTTTTCGTTATCTTTGTATGCGAAGTATTTTAATATATTTTATAAACCATTTTTTGATCATGATTTCAATTTCAATTTAGTTTCGATTAATTTCAATTTAGTTTCAATCATCTTTCAGTTACGTATTTTTGATTTATGTTTGTGGAAAATGATTGCTGTACCTTTTTCGTGTCTGTTTGTACAGTTGTACGCAGAACAACTTTGAAGAATGGTTTTTGAATTAATTATTCCTCGGGCCCATAATCGTCAAAAACAAAGCAGCCAGACAGCTAACTACTCCAGGCTCACTCCTGCTCAGATTATCATGGCTTCAATTTGATTCACTTGGATGGCGCTGGTAAGAATAGGACTCGCAGTATATCTTTAATAAACGTCATTGGTTAGTATCCAGTAAGTCGTGGTTAAACAAAGCAGACTTTTAGATTTCAGTTCAGATCGTGTTCCAAGCAAGGAAAAATATTCTCCAATGATCCTATATTCCGTGAAATTTTGTAAGATAATTAGCATGTATCTATTTGTAAATTAACATTGACGTACATTTCTAAGGTAAATGAAATGATGCCCAAATATAGAATACACTACACAGCATTTTTGTTCTGTGAGTAAGAATAAAGTAAGCCGAATCGAATAGTCATATTATCAATGCCTTTGTGGTTATAGCAACTCTTTTTTGTTTATAACTCGACAGAAGTGGATATATCGATGCATGAATTTCTGTTTCAACGTATACGGTTCTCATCCTCAAAATATAAATTTCACAGGAACATCAGAAACATCAATCCTTTTGCACGTGCGTACAAGATAATGAAGTGTGTCTGTGGCCGCTACACAGGAAACGTTCAAATGTGGATTATACAGCACGATTCCAGAAGATATAATTTGCCAACTGTTATTGAGGTAGCAGCAGTGTTTGAAGCCGATGATGGAGAACCAACCACCATTTGAGCGAGATTTATGCATCTATTCAAGCATGGGGAACAAGTGACAACACATGTCAATTTTGAGTCCGAACACATGTCAGTTTTGACTTTTACCCGTTGCTGTTTCCTCATGGAGAAGAAGACTGGAAGATGAAATTTAGGGGCACTGAAGGGACGAAAGTCAGGATGTTAGCCTTCTACTCCTACAAACTAGAAGGGGACAGGCTACATTGTGTGAAAGAAAATCAGAAACCTTAAACATTCAGAGAGCGGAGGCTTACCACTTGTCTTAATGGATTTCTTTCACAATCAGGCTGACAACTTTAATATCAAAGCAGGGAAGATCTGTGTTCTACCTAAGTCATTTACTGGGAGCAAAGACGGATTGCAGCAAAATACCAGGATGCAACGGCCATGATGGCCATGTTCGGGAAATTAGATCTCTTCATCACAAATATATGCAATCCAAATTGGACTGAAATGACAGAACAGCTGATTTCGTACGAAATTTCGATGCCTAGACCCGACATCTTCGCGAGAGTCTTTGGTTGAAATTGAGGCCATTTGTCAACGACCTGATTAAAAAGTCGGTGCTGGGGAAGGTGGTGGCATGCATGAACGTCATTGAGCTCCAGAAAGGAGGTAATGAATTAATTAAGACTGATTCTTCAAAGGCAAGAATACCTATAATCCTCAAAACAAATTTCACAGGCTGTAAACCTGCCTGCCTTGCCTATAATAAGTCTATTGCGTTATTCATTTTTCAATTTCGCTGAAACTTTTCAGATCTTTCACATTTCGAAGAAGTAATCATTCTTGTGCTTCTTACTGGTTTTAATTAGGACTTGATACAAAAAGAAATGATTGCATTTGATAAATTTCAATTTGCTTTTGATTTTCGTTCCTTTATTCCTCCAATTTTTCATAAAAAGTTTAACACGTGTCATAAAAATTCCTTTTTTGAAAAAAACAAAAACCCACTTAAGTTCATCTTTTCCTATAGAACTCGAGAAAGAAGTTATAATTATTAATTAATAATTAAATTTTGATGATGAAAAAAAATATTTTGATAGAAGAAAAACTACGCTTCCTCAATAAGCTTGCTCTTGAGAACGGAGCATCTCTGGGGCTTCGGCGACATTGCAGTGATTATTTTTTTTTAATAAGCTCAAGTGACCGACTTCCCAAGGAAGAATATAAAAAAATACCACACGGGACTGTAAAGCGAGGCAATTTTAGGCTTTCTCTGATATTTAAAGCCCAAGAACGAAAGCGATGAAAGTATGAATATAAACACATCAAGAAACCTATCTTTACTTGAAAATTGTTAGTATATTACCATATCCAAACAATTTTGATACTAGATTGGACTGGGCGTGTCCAGTTAAACTTACGATTTCAATTGAAGACCTTGGTGCAAGAAGGGGACATCTCCAACCAATATTCCATAAGATATTAAAGGAAAAGAGCTGTAACAGGCTACGTTTCCTGAGAAGAACGATACATTCTCGTGTCGAATGCAGTTCCCCCAGGCTGCTTGTGGTTTTAAAATGAACTGATACAAGAAGATAAGGGCAACGTGAGTGATGAAGAACTGAACAATGACGATGAATAGTACACAACAGAAAGGTAAACATTACCTATTTTTTAACTGAATGTACTATTTTGAAACTAATTTCTTTTATCACAAGACCCACATTATTTTCTTATTAGAACTAAATATTATTTGAATAATTATTAATAATCCACAATGTATTTGGATTATTATATGTATTTGGAGCAAGAACGAGACATCTCCAATACATAACAATTAATTACACCTAGGTAACTTTATATTTTATTAAAATGTCATTGAAATTATTTTCATAGAGTCAAATTCTAACATAATATTAAATATAAGGACAAAATCTTTAAAAATGAATTTAAAAATTATTTTTTTTAAAATGTGGAGCTGACCCTTCTTGCAGCGAGGTCTTCAATTATTATAGCAGCCACCACGTAAGTTGAACGAAATTTTTGACATGCGCAGTAAGCCATCTCATCAATATGCTTTGTCTGGATTTTACCCATGATGCACTTGTTCTACTATAGTAATGGTGGAGTTATTGTTGAAGCGTGGAAAGCCTATTAAAATTCATAATATAAAACAAATTGCATTCGAGTCGACTATTCTGCGTCATTTTTTAATTTATTAATTTATCAATTTCATTTATCTATTTAAAAAAAAATCGAAAATAGAAACTAAATATAAATACGAAAATAATGTTTCGAAAACGAAACCGGATGTTTCATGGAATAGCTAAGCGATTTACTTCCCATTAACGTCTATAGAGCTGATAAGTATGATGTCACTTCCTGGCCAGTTGCCTAGCGATTCCAAACATTAGGTTTAACAATGTAGTGTAAGGCCATAGAAAAGCATAGAGAAGTTAAACCTAAGTTTGGAATCGCTAGGCAACCGGCCAGGAAGTGACGTCACCACTTACCAGCTCTATTGGCTGGCCTTAGAAATGACTTCATCCTCTCGTTCAACTTATGTGGCGGCAGCTATAAACATTGTTGCAAAGTAAATTTAACGATGCCGAACAGTTGAAATTAGAAGTTTCATTGGGCACGCCCAATCCAAAACTACGTTGGACAGGTTCAAAATAATCTCTACGTTGGTTTCAAATCTCTTTCGGGCAAACCCTTATAGACAAGCTCTATCATCAGTAGAAAACTTATATTTTATTATAATTCTATTATTCATTTTAGTTTAGAAAAATAAATTTCCAGAATTTACCCACCATCCATCTGCTATGAAATTATTACTCCAATAAGTTTGTGTATTCAAATATAAAAAAGAATTGAAAATTAAATATTATAACGCTGGAAAAAATTATGACCTCCTTTATTAAGTACCGAAAGGTGCTTTATGCTATCAGTGTGGGGAAACGTGTCTGTCTGTCCGTCTGTAACTCTAACTCCTCCGAGGCTATGAAAGATTTTCAAAATCTGTTTTCGTCAGTCGATGAATATGGTTCATGGCACGAACCAGTTACAAATGTTATCTAAATCGGTTCATTGGCACGTGCACAAATGGTACCTCTATTTTCCCGCCTAGCAATTTTCAATGGGAATTATATCAAACAAATCGTAATGACGAGATAGATGCGGTTATTCATTATTATTTTCGTCAGTCGATGAACATGGTACATGGCACGAATCAATCACAAATATTATCTAAATCTATTCAATAGCACGTGCACAAATGGTACCTTTACGTCCCCATCTAGCAAGTTTCAATGGAGAGATATATTAAGTAATATATCAAACAAATCGTAATGACGAGATAGAAGCGGATATAAATTACTATTTTCGCCAATTAATAAATATGGTTCCGGGAATGAACCATTGTTAGGACAAATTTATGACCGCTTTTGATTTGTTCTCTGTGAAGCAAATGTTAAATTGGTAAAAATACGAATAACAATGCCCTAAATATGATGATGTAACAATGTATTACGTTTCATCGCAGAGGTCTTCTCTCTCGGTGGTTACGTATAGACCGATCAACAATGTAACCTTCATTGTTTTTAACAAATGAAGAAATAGATTGTTAAAATTAAAGATGGAAACAATGAAGGTTAGATTTTTGATCGGCCTCTCTTGGGGATGTGATTTTCAGCACCGAGGCCTGTTTTTCTCGTTGGCCTCGAAGACAGAGCAACATTTTTTTTAATTATATAATTTGGGCAAATCTTATGTATAAAATTCATTTTCCGTTTGTTGTTGTTCTGTTTGCCCACTGACATTTTTCGCCATCGGATGGCGCTACCATCGACCATCGCACGACTATTCGCTTTCGACCAAAGATTTCGTTTATTTGGTTGCATCATGATCTTTTAATCCTCTAATCTGTGCACACATGCGAACTCCATTGGTGATCTGCTATATTTGCTAAAGAGTAGGGCTCCTGAATACAGAATTATCAATGACGTATATTAAAGATATATTCCGAATCCTATTGTTTGTTAACATCACCACCAAAGTGAAGCCATGACAGTTCTGGGCAGGAGTGAGTCATGGAATAGTTAGCTGCCTGGCTACTTTGCTTTGCTTTTGACGATTTAGGGCCCAAGGAATAATTAATTCAAAACCAGTTAAACGACTAGACACAAAAAAGAATCAGGTATCACTTTCCTCAACCATAAATCAAAAATACGTAACTGAAAGATGATCGAAACGAAATTGAAATTGAAACCATAATCGAAACTTGCTTATAAAATATAATAAAATACTTAAAATACAAAGTTAACGAAACGATAAACTTATCACTCCGTGATCAGAGTGTGAAAGAATATTAATCAGTTACCCTCATGTTTAGCAATGTGTTTTGTATCATGTTCACTCACTTTCGGCCATGAGGGTTCTGGGAAGCGGAGCTTTCCAATATTCCCAATTTGTCAAGTACGGCGGCAAGTTTCGGGATCTGTCTTTGATATACGTCATTGAGAATTTTATATTCAGGATCTCCATGGAAGAGTCGAGTTATGGCAACACCACCTCTACTCAAAGCCTGAGCGCGAAAACCTCGTACATTGGCCGAAATCAAAAAGGCAAACACCGAGTTGGATTGGTGAAGCAATGATTCTTGCTACGATTATTAACGTATTGTTGACTAACGTAGCAACAATGATTTTCTTCACTAACTCAACTCGGTGTTAGCATTTTTGACCTCACCCATTGTTACATCACCCCAACACCTCCTAGAGAGAAGGGCTGCAGACAAAAGGTGTATACATTGTTACATCATCATCAAGTAGCTATTGTTAATCGCATTTCTACCAATAATAAGCCCTAAATTTGGTCGCTTGATGATGATGTAACAATGTATACACCTTTTGTCCGCAGACCTTCTAGGAATAAAAAGCAGAAATTGTCCCTACCGTAGGTGATGTAACAATGTATGATTTTTCCGTGAGCAGGGTTTCTGTCTAGGCGGTATTGGTTAAGCCCCTTCTATTGCATGATTTTGGCTAGAGTCCAAACTTTTTAACAATCGTACAACGTAACAAATTCTTATAGATCCTGGAAAAAAATGGGAGGGTTGTCGTTTTTCTCGCAGGAGATTTTCGCCAAACCTTTCCAATTATTCCCCAATGAACATCTGCAGATGAACTCAGTGCTTGCCTCAGAATATCCACCATTTGGAAATTTGTCCACACAAAAAATTAATTACTAATATGAGAGTGCGTATTCTTGGTAACAATGCTCATAAAATTTGTAAACAATTATTCAGTTTTGGCTATGAAAAGTTACCTACACTTGCGTCAGGTTTAATTTCTCTCTCACCTGATTTCTGTATACTGTTGTCGTCGGTGCGAGAAATAATTATACATAAGATGTTCCCGAACATAGCTACAAAAATTGAGGACCGACAGTGGCTTTGAGAACGTACAATTCTTGCACCAAAGAATGAGAATGTAAACTAAAAAAAAAAGACATCATTTTGCAAGAGTTGCCCAAGATCTTGCATTGCATATAAATCTATTAACACTGTTATGGACCAAGAGCAAGCTGAAAACTAACTCACAGAATTTTTAAATTCATTGGAATCTACCTGGCATGCCACCACATAAGTTCAATGTGAAAGTAGAGCTAGTTGAGAATAATATTGAGAAATTTGGATACCCCCAAATTATGCAATGGTACTAGACTGTCACTAATTTTATGCCCATTATCACCCAGACAACAATTAGCTAGGTTACAATTTCCTGTGCGATTTGATTTCGCAATGAAGATTAACAAAGCACAAGGGCAATCTCTAAAAGTCGTTGGCATAAATTTGGAATCCCCATGTTTTTTTTATGTGGACAATTATATGTAGCATGTTCTCGAGTGGGTACACCTAAAAGTTTGTAAATTTATGATCCTAATGGCCTGACAAAAAATAGTGTACCCAAAAGCATTCGAGTAACACATTCTATGTCAAAATAATGGACCTTTATGCATAACTAACATGTATTAATTTTTTGTAAATAACCCCTAATTACAATAATTGAACAATTTTGTATTCAATATATTTAATAATATAATCTTTTAATTTTCTTATAACAATTTTGCTGATTTTTGTGAAATTTTGTATGTAATCGTATTATTGCTATTATTTAAGAGCATGTTTTTTTCTTCATCCACCTATATAGCGGGCAGAGCCGCGGGTAACCAGCTAGTATTCTATAATCTTCGAGGGATGCTCATAATGATCACAATGAAAGTAACGATCACATTTGTTTCCTCGGTAACTGTTTATTCAAAAGTATTAAAATGACTCACAACATAATAACGAGGGTTGTTCCGAAAGCTCTAGGACTGCCAACACTGCCCTGCTTTTGTAGAATCTATCCCATGATTGTCGCCTGTAAAGTAGCCTGTGGCATGTGAATAAAGCCAACGCGTAGTTGTTTGCTATAAAAGTTGAAATGCATTGTGTATTACCAAGAGCTCACAAGCAGCTCCTTATGAGCTCTTGGTATTACAATGTCGGTCGAGAAGAATATGATTTTGTGTCAGGTTACGCAAAAGCGGCCAGGAAACGTTTGATATGATCAAACAAACGTCCCGTAATATGATCAGACTTCTTCAATGGGCAGATCGGCCGTATATTGAATAAAATGAAGACATTTTAATGGTGAAGGCAAACGCGATGTTGCAGAATGAGCTGAGAAGTGTGCGTTCATACAAAGCAGGCAAGATTCTTCCCTATACAACCGCTATAAGTTCTTTGCTTACACTTAAAGGAAACCACACGTAAACTCTTTGGGTAAACTCTTTGTTTGCGCGCAAGCTTATCTAGGAAGCGATGGCGTTGCGCGGCGATGATAGCGGAAGTGCGGATAAGAAAACATGGCGGCAAACTCGAAATAAGATCGTTAACGGCGGTCGCCAAGGAATTTCAGTTTCAGCAGTGTTATTATGCACAAAACTTATATTTTGCTGTATAATTATTCATTTCGGAATAATTTATACGATGAGGTAAGCATTCCCGAATATTTATTTTATTTAAAATTATAAAGCACCGCGATACATGCCCCCTCACAAACGTGCAACTAACGATCCGTCAAATTACAGCTGAAGTGGAACTGACATGTGAGTATAAATACTGTGCACGCAATTGTGCTCAGACACCTGACTTTTAAGGATTTTTCGGCTCAGTGTGTATCACATACTCTCAACGACGGGCACACCAACCTCCGCAAGGACTTGTTATTGGAGCATCTGATACGATACGCATCACCAGGAAATGACTTTCTGAATAATATTGTGTTTGGGCAAGTATTGCGTTGTCTTAATAATGGGGGCAAGTACTTGTAACAATAAAAAGCCTGTAATCTAATATCTTGTCTTTGGCTGGTTATTTATTTAGCAACAACGGTGCTCCTTCGATTGCACAACTTTCAAACACAGCACAGAATATTTGCGAATGTTCACCATATTTTCTTCTCCGTAACCAAGAATTCCATTACAATTCGTTTGTTTGTTATACAAGCCATTCACAGATGTTATTTTAACAGATTGCTACAGCTGGGCTATCTCTCGAATTGCTATGTCATACGATATTTCACTTTTCTATCTTTATTATTGGCTGAGGAATAAAAGTGTGAAAATTTCTTTCAGGGTAACCCCGTATATAAAGATTTAACAATATATGGAAAGGAAAATCATGGCAAGCCCTTGCGTAATCCTTAATCGTATGGTGGATGAACGGTTTAAATTCAAACACGCAAATCAATAAAATTCCCAACGGCGCTGTGTAACAAGATTAACTTAACGTAGGTGCATCGTTGACGTGAACAAACTGGCCGTCTTCGAGAAACTATTTTTGTTTATATTTTTTGCATCGTAACAAACCAACCTCGAATTTTCCTCGCACGATTTTCACTCAACTTGTCAATTTAAAACGTTTACTAATCCCAGAAAGTTCTGTTGAACGTTCTAGTCTCGTCTGCCTCCTAGCACCACGAAGAGAAAAAAACACGTTTCTCCCAAGTGCGAGCATTTACTGTCTTCCGTTAGAGGGGCACTGCCGGCGCTAGTGGAGCACTTTAATTTTCATGGATCGGTTTGATACGTAATTTATGTCATAGCAAATCACGTGAATGAATTTAACACGGTCATTACAGCGGGAATGACTAGCAGCGTTGTTGTTCGACTCTTGATAGAAAGGCCCTCGCTATTGGGAATGAGAATGGGTCTGTCTATGGCAAAAGGAACGGTTGCTATGACAATGCCTCTCTGCCATAACCTAAAACCCCAGTATAGAACGAAGAAACCTCTGGGGGGAAAATGTGAGCAACGTTCGTTCGTCCATCGAATGGAAGGGTTCAACCCGTCGGTGAAGATAGCGAGAACAAGAAACGAGCGAAGAATTTCATTTGATATCAATAATTCTTAATTTTAATGGTTTGCTCTTAAAGAGATTTTTTTCTTTTTCCTCAGCAAGATCATGTATGTCTGTGTTTTGGTATTTCCTTTCTGGGTTTCAGCTTAGTTTTCATTGTAGTCTTTAAATTCGCAATCCTTTGCATCATCGCAATAACATACTGTGAATAACCGATACAAAATTATACGTTTCCCCGCTATCCATAAACCGAATTACTCGGTAACACTTTGTTTTAAGTAATAATTAAATAATTAGCGGTATGGATTGCATATGCAAGATTAAGCATTATCATTTTGTGATATTCTGGAAATGCCACTTAATATTCAACTTTCTTGGAAAATGTTTATCCGTTAATGCGTAGGCCAATTCAAATCTATCGATTATATCAGTTAGTAATAAATAGTAATGGTAATCATTAGAAATCTACGGTGAGTATTGCTTTCCTAAGAATATTTTTATAAATAAACTTATCAATTCAAACGAGAAAATCAACAGTATAATTAACCAGTCCATTCCTATTAGCAAGTTTGCGTTTGCTTTCAGTTAATTGTTATATTCTCTCTATTAACATTTCGCGTTAGTAAATCTCCCTAATGATCTTCACAGAGTTTAAACCTAATTAAGTTATAAATGAGCCGGTGATTATGGATTAATAAGTCATCAAGTTTTCGTTTCGAGATATTTATACATTTTAGCATTTGTTGGTTTATTAAAAAAATCGGGTTTAAAAACCTATTTTTTTGGAGTAAAATTTGTAAAATTCGAAAAAGTTTTTAAATTTAGGTCCTAGAATTAATATAGAAATTAAATTTCTATGTGGAGTAGTGTTTTCTGTTTTTTCCTTTATTTACTATCTATAATACAGGATGTACACAAATAATTGCCCCGGTTTCATGATTATATTGCACGTGTTTTACTTAATACATCATCACGAAGCTTTACAAGTGCATAGAGCAACTCGCGAAGTTTTTTTTTCCATATTATGGTTTTTGCCATAATTTGCCCCTTTAGTGTCTCTACAGATATAAAATCTGTAATCAGTGAAGCATGTCTCTATCAATTTGAGCAAAAGATCGGTGATACGAGCCAGGTAATGGCAGATCAGCTTGTAATAGCAGCAAAAATAAGTCAAAAGGGGTTAATTCAGGGGAGCGTAGAGGCCATGGGAGCTTTCTGAATGAAATATGAATTCATAAGTTTTTTAAGGAACTTGAAGAAATAACAAGAAATTAATCCTCCCGAGGAAGGTATAGGAAAGTAGCGGAAGCGCTGAGGTCATCTATTTTTATCCTTTTATCTGCACGTTTTAACCCCCCCCCCCCCCAATTGTTTTTAATCGAAAATTTGATTTTCTCGAACGTAGTATTTATAAAGTGAAAAAGCTCTAACTTCTTTCGTTTCTCATCATTTCCGATTGAATGATATATCACATGCCCTATGTTGCCATAGTTCTAAAGACCAAGTGACTGCCACCTCCACAACTTCGGCCCTATTGGGACAATTTGGCCCAAACTTTACAGCATTGTTGATCTTGCTTAGAGGAATCTGCATATTGAATTTCACTCCTTTATATGCATAAATACGCGTAGAACTTTTGGTCCCCTCTAACTTCCGCCCCCGAAACTCCAACCCGAGTGGGCCAATCAAAACCAAACTAAAGAGCGAAGGATTACATGCCCATAGTAAGCTACATTCCGAATTTCAACCTTCTACCTCAAAAAATGCGGAAAAATATGAAGGGAACGGACGGACAGACAGACGAACATTGTGAAAACAATAAGTAGCTCCATTCTTCCGCTACTTAATAATAAAACCATAGACACTGAAAGTCAATTTTTTGTGAATTTCAACAAATCACGGTTGGAGAAGAAGTTTATATTTGAGGTCCTGAAAACGATAACATCCAGTTCAGTAGTCAGTGAAGGAATATTTTCGATTTCAGGCAATTTTGTATATATATATTTACAATAAGAATAAAATCAAGTATTTGTCCAGTGGACATTTTATGTTATTTGAAATCAGATTTCCTGATAAAAATATTAAATGATATAAAAGTTTGTAATTTACAGTATATCTTGCACGGATTTTAGCTTTTTTATTTATTTGTTTTGCACAGAGAATTTCTTTTCTATTTTTTGTTTCATAAATATTAGTAAACTGAAAAACTTTTAAATAAATATAAATTTTGTTTTCTTTTGGGATTTTGAATAAATCCTAATTTATAGAATTAGGCACCAACTGTGGATATGGAAGAAGTAAAATATTTTTTATGTGGCCAAGAGGTTTCATTTTTCCTAATTTATAGTTTTAATTTAAATGTTAAGCCGTCATTTATTGTAATATACGTAGATAAAAAAGATAAACTCCTTTATTATTTTTATTTTGTGGTTTTTGTTTCTTGATGTAAACCACTGTCATAATTCGCGGCACACAAAGCATATTTTATGTGGTGCAGTGTAGGCAGCAGAAAAGAAATTACCATAGTGATTTCGATGGAATTTTATATTTTTTTAATATTTAATTTTAATTAAAAATCCGCTTGTCTTCGAAAATTTGGGTGATTTCATCGATAACGATTTTGATAAACATCGTCCATCTTTCATTAGTTTAATGCCATAAAATTTTTTGGGAGTATTAAATTTAGTATCGGTTTATTTAAGGAACTAATTTATTATTTAATTCGAAATTATAAACAATTAGAATTGAGCATTCTGTTTAAAAAAAAAAAAAAAAAAAAAAAAAGATAGACCATTGAAATTTGTCTCTAAGTTTTGTCACTGGCTGGCGCCTTTTTCACAATTCGCTCAGAGTCAGTGGATTCTGAATTCGTGAAAATTCACTCATCTATGTTATAGATATCCGAGTTGACTTGATGACATGCTTAACAACAATCCTGTAACAATACGTTTTAACAATCGTGTCACGTAACAATTTGTCAATGGATACAATTAGGTTACGAACACAATCAAATTTATATTGAAAATATCACAAAAAAAACTTTTAAAAATTATATATTTATTTTAGGAATTCGTGCTCGAAATTAGCAGAAATTATCAACCCTAAGCGGTGAAAGGTAAAGAAATAAGATAGGTGTTCTTTTTCAATATCAGTTCTCTTTATTTAGAAAGACAAGGTGCCTTAATAATACTGAAGAATATGTTATTCTTAAAAATAATAAAATTAAATAAACAGTATATCCTAGTCTAAATTTCTCAGCATTAATACAGATTTTACAGCACAACTATTAAGATGTTAATAGCTCAACTAATTTAATTTTGAGGTCGCGTCAAAGAAACGTTTTAAACCGGCTCGAGTTATTATTTTATAACATCAATAATACTGGTACTTACTGTTTTACGAAATAAATCAAAAATAGAGTAATTAATAGACATGTTTGATACAGTTATAAGGACTAACATATACTTAAAAAAATAATAAAAAGGCAAACACAAGCCGTGATCGAGAGACAGGCCAGGACACTCAAAAGTCACATGACCATCAGGGTCCGAGCAACAATCCATCCTTCATTGTTTCCAATAAAAGAAAAAACACGATTGTTAAAATCCAAGACGGAGAAAATGAAGATGGATTGTTGCTCGGACCAACACCTCCTAAAGAGAAAGCCGGCTCGGTGGCCGAGAGCGTTGAGGCGCAGGTCTTGCCGCTCTCGTAACCAGCGAGTTGCGGGTTCGAATCCCCCCAAGGGCATGGATGTTTGTGTTTGTCTATTTTCATCATCATCCTTTCATCCCAATCAGCTAGTCTCTTGGAAGGGGGGAGATGCGAGCTGGAAATCCATCCATCCATCCTAAAGAGAAGGCCTCTGCACGGAAACCGTCATACATTGTTACATCACCATAGCAGTGCAAATTCAGGGCTTATTATTGGTAGAAATACGAATAACAATGCCCTACTTAGATGATGTAACAATGCATGACATTTCCGTGCACAGGCATCATCTTTAGGAGGTGTTGCTCGGACCCCGATGGTCAGGTGACTTTTGAGTGCCCTGGCGAAGTCGACGCGATCTATACAAAGCCATGGCACAACGTCACTTCTATTGTTGAAACGTCACGAAAACCGATGAGCTATTTTGAAATATGAATTTTGTATTTTAGATAACTAAGTAAATATAGTATAATAAAATGTATTAATACCAAACATGGGTCATTTACTTTTTTAATAAATTATTTTATTTTATATTTTAAGTATCCTTATTTTGTTTTTAAATTTCTTTTTGCATGATGCCACGGCTTGTTTAGATCGCGTCGGCTTCCGCCCTGGCCGGTCTTCGTTGGCCCTGCAGCGTGACAAGATTACAAAATTTCTACCAATTACGGTGATTCGTTATTACAGTACATTTTTTTAACGGGCTTAACAAATAACGAATGACCTAATTCATAAAATTCTGTAATCTTTTCATTCATATAATTACGCTGAAGACGACGACTTGGTCGTTGAAATATGCATTCGTGCAAAATACATAATTTTAAATCTTGTGGAAACGTGTTTGCGTTTTTATTATTTTTTTAACTGTGATGATATCCCCAGTTTCGATGACTTATTACCCGAGTATCAAATACTATATTACTGCTGAAAAATTCGTAAGTTTCTAATCTGCCAAATATAGAAATCAATTGTACTAAGTGTTATTTTCTAAGATCAGTAATTATCCAATATTCTTTGGATGTCTGTCATAGTTTTTCATTTCGTTTATATTCCAAAGGTAGATTGAAAAAGTGAAATATAAAAGCTGACATTGGGAGCGCCAGTGAATTACTTACGTTTATACACTGCCGTAGTTTAGTAAACTAGGGCCTTGGGTAATTTATGCTCCCTCTCAGTATTTTGTGCCCTCTTACTGTATTTTGTCCCACCCTATCTTATTCTGTACAGCCTCGGCACCCCCCCCCCCTTATCCAGGGGCCCTGAACCAGGGCCCGGGTAGCTCCCTCTCCCCCCTCGCTACGGCTCTACATTTATGGTAAGATTATGATCATGGGATGATCATATGCGAGTGTAATTGCTGAATACTTATGTAAGGTTAACCATTATCATTATGTGTTGTTCTCCAAACACATGTACTACTTAATATTACAGATATATTTCAACTTTCATAGAAATTTTTAAGCCATTATTTCCATCTAACTCCAAAATAAAGCCTTGGGTGGGTAGGCCAATTGAAATCCATCGATTATATTAAATGATAATAAATAGTAATGACAGTCATTAGAAATCCATGGCAATCACTGCTTTCCCTAAGAATATTTTTTTAAATAAACTGCTTATCAATTCAGACGAGAAAATGAAAGGTTTAATTAATCTGTCTCCATTAGTAAACCTCTTTTTTCTAATAATTAAGTGTTACCTTTCTCTATTGATATTTTACGTTAGTAAATCTTCCCAATGACCTCCGAATTTAAACGTCATTCAAAGTACCGTATTCAAATACAATTCGCATCGTATAAATGTCCCTCTGATTATGACAATGGACTGAGAAGTCCCATTTTTTGTTTCGAAATATTTATACTTTTGAATATCTAAGAAGTACAGATGATTTCAATCTTTACTGTAGCTACGGTATTGAAAAATTATACATTATTTTGCTCATACCTGTAATGTTTAATTTTTCTAGATATTGCGTGCGTTCTTCAATCCGGAATGTTGTAGACCAGTAAATATTATTACTGATATTTTTTAAAAGAGTTAGTACTGGACAAACAGAAAAATCCATGCCACAGGGAGATTCGAACCCACGATTCCTGGCATGGGCGCCCGGTGGGCTTTATACTTAAAAGAAATTTATAATATTTTACACTGTCTTTTAACCTGCTTATTTTTAACTGGAGATAAGTGAATATAACTTTATAATGTAACCGGGATCGTTCTGATTATTTAGACGGCTATTTTTTCATTCTTAGATCTCCTAACGTCTTGTTTTAATGAAGATAGGATGATGGAATAACTTCTGCGACAGTGCTGACATAATCCTTTGAAGAGGGTCGAAAAGAAACCTCTCTTTATTTAGTGTCGTTATATTTCACTGTGAGAAATCCAATACCCAATCATCGATTTTTTTAAAAAAATCTTTTAATTGCGTGAGAATTTTTTTTACAGCGTACGTATTTCGACGCATCTTCTGTTACGGTTGTGAGAAACAGCATCTGAAAGAGATCAATGTTATGAAACCAATCGCTACATTTGAAAAAAGAGGATGGAGGGAGGAGAGATTAGAGGTTCATCATTTAAAACGATCCGTGACCTTCACGTGCTTCTCAATTTTCTTCGATAAAAAAAAGAAGAAAAAAAAAACAAAAGCGATATTGAAACATCGCTAACCCTTTACGTTCTCCTAATTGAAGCAGTCTCATAAAAACGAAGCGAGTCCAAACTGAAGATCTAAATAGGATTAAATGATTGAGTTTCTCACTTTCCATTACAAAAGAAGAGAATAATTCGCAGTGCTGGCTCATTTGAGTTGTCTGCTTTCTTCCAGACCCCTTTGAGTCCAACGAAATGGCTGAAGTGGATGCGGGGGCGGGATTCCTTTTGCAGATGAACTCCAATGGCTCCTCTCCTCTCTCACTCTCACTCACTCTCTCTCTCTCTCTTTTTTATGTCTTCGTTTAGAAGGTAAGTGTGACTCGGGTCGGTTCTGTCATCCGGGTAATTTGGAGCCACGGGGTCACGTGGGTCAGTGGCAGCAGACTGGCTGGCGCCTCAGGAGTAAAAGCGCGACATTACAGACAGCAATCGTCTCTCTCTCTCTCTCTCTCTCTCTCTCTTTTTCCCCTTTTTTTCCTCGTTTTTTCTCCGAACCCCCGCCATCTCCTGCTTGGCCTCGCTTTCGAGACGAAAAACACTGTCAGAAGTTAGTGCACAGAAAATCATGGACAAGAAAAAAAAAATTATCTTTCTTAATACATAAATAGTCTCGTTTCGTTTATACGGATACCCTGGCGTTTTGTTAGGCGTGGAAATGATTCTCAGCGGTCTCACTTGAAATTGATAGTGAATATATTTTAAAGAGACTAATTCACAAAAATATGCATAATTATAATTCGTCCAACGAGTAAATGACATAATAGAACAACGCCGGTAAAAAATACTGTATTATATACAGTATATATTACAGTCTTTTTTACCGTGTTGTTCTATTATGTCATTTACTCGTTGGACGAATTATAATAAATCAGCGCCTCTCTGTAATGATTGCTGTTTAAAAGAAACGTTCTTCTTTATCGTTAATATGAATGCAAAAAAATTTCTCTTAAAAAAAGTTTGCTGTTTTTTTTAGATTGGTGTTCTATTTTTCTTGCTGGTGTTGATGTTGCGAGAATGACGGTGATACAGTTGCGTATTTAGTTTATCGTTAAAATTGCGCATTGCTGAGTCATATATCCGTAAACCTAAACCCTGTGCTAATTATTCATAAAAAATTAAAAAATATGATTTTAACTTTTTTTTTTATTTTATTCTTCAAGTTAAATACATTTCCTTAATTAGCTCCTATTAAATGAACGAGAGAATCGGTCCAAGCCAGTCGAAGCTGAAAGGAGTAAAAAGGAAGAATTAAAATAAAAAAAAATCATGAAACCGAGTATAATTAGCATTTGAAGCGACGATTAATTGCCGAGAAAAAATGTTATTAACTGAAAGCTAAAATATTATGTAGATTCGAAACCTGCCATTGGACTGTCTAAATCAGTTAAAATTCCAAATGTCTTTTTGTTAATAGTGGAATCTTATTGAAATATGAAGCGGGCGGTGAACCATAAAAGCCTTGTGCAATCATGAGAAGAGGAGAAAGAAAAAAAAATTTTGCCCGAATTATACAGGCGTTCTAACATGACACCTACCTGTTTATATAACTATTTTCAGTATGCTTATGTTAAAATATTCGCTGTACTGTTCATCCAATGCTTTGCTTTTGTTGCGCTCGGCATTGAGGAATAAATAAACACCAATGCAAGAGGTGTTGAAGATTGTGATGTTTAAACACCTGGTCATAGATGAAATCTTGGACTTCGATGCGTCTGATGACGGGGGAAATGAATCTCGAAACTTGTTTTAATGTGTGCATGAGTATTACACCGTCTGTTGTGACTAGGCCCACGATTAATACGAAACCACTATCATCTACCATGGACGTGACTAATGCCGGGATCGGCTACAGTTTTTCATTTCATCTTCCCCTTTTGTTATTGAAAAATTTTGAACACAAAACTTTTTTCCACTGTCTTAAGTTTTTTTTTCATTGATCATAAAACAATAGAAATGATTTTACAGGGCAATTTTAATTTCTAAATACGTTCATTGGAAATAAATTGCACCGAGAAATGCAGTTTGGAGAATCTTTTTATATAATGGTACTACTAATAGATTTTAATTTAGAAATGTAGTATTTTGCAGAGGTAGTATTTTACAAAATAATCATTATCACAGCGTATGCAAATAATTATTTAATAGTCGAATCTGACGTTGGCGGTCAGAGAGATATATTTTCTAGTAAAATGTCCCGAACCATCCGCAGTTTTTACTGGCCATCATTACCTTCTGATAAGAATCTTCATCACTCCTACTTAAAGCAAGTTACGAACATTCTGAGTACCAATTCTTATGTAACTCTATTCTATTTTAGAGAAACAGGTGGGTAAAAATGGTCCGGAAGGATGCAGTAAGCTTATTCCACTTGGAGGAACTGGAAGGTGGCAACAAGTGATAGGTAAAGATGGGGAAGGCGATGGCTCCTAACCGGCCGAACTGCCATAGGATGATGATTACTTTCTTCAAAATAAGAAATTGACCTAATGGAAAAAAAATTCGTAAAACATACCAGATAAAATAAAGCTGGCTTTTGCTGTAATACAGAATATAGATTGGCTTCGAGCATTGATTTGTACCATGTCAATCAAATTTGCCAGAATTCTCACAGAATACATTCAATCTTTCATATCTTATTAAACTACATGGCAATTCAACAAATTATAAAACCTCTTAACGACATTTTAGCGCCGCTATCAAGTGATAATTCATTTCCAGTACGAAAAAACAGATTCTTCTGTATGACTTTAGATAGTGCAATGAGCAACGCGAAAGGAATATAAGATGAAGTGCTGCCGAGTAAAATGTGACGAAAGTGAGAGGATTTTATTTCACGTTTGAAAATGACTCAGTCAGGCTACTCTTTCCTTTTTCTTCCCGTCCTTTTTTTTTTCTTTTTTTTTTCTTTTTTTTTGTATTTTTTCTTCATAGATCTGTAAGACCCGCATGAATTTGGTCTTTCTCCCCTTCTTGCTTGTTAATCCACATTTGTCACGAGCGTGCAAAGATCAAAAGAGATGCATTTAGGGATTGATCTTATCTCACTGTCTCAACTATGACGACGACTCAATTACAGTTTCATTCATTCGTCTAGTCTTTCTTTTTGTATGTACAAAGAAGTTAATTATATATATGTTACGGGTAAAAGCCCAAACTTGGATAATGTTAATATTATCCAGATAATTTAGACATTATTCAAAATATATGGATAATGTTCAGTGAGAGGTGATTATATTTAATAATTCGAAGTTTCGTCGTTGTGAACAACGATGTCGTTTTAAAGTCGAAAAAAATCAGATATGTCTGAAACTTAAAGTTACTTTATTTCTGGCTATATAAATGTGGCTGTGTAACATATACTGTGTCTGTGAGTAGATAATAAAACGTTTTATGCTAAATTCAACGACGTCAAATGTAAAAAAAAAATAAATAAAAAGGGGGGGCGACGCGATGATAATTCAGCATAGTTAAAAAATTTTAAGTAATTATTATGCAATTATACGATTCATGACAACTGAATTGTTTCATGATTACTTGAAATTCTTAGGAGGTTGATCATGGAAGGAAACGGGATGATGGTGGATCTTAAGATACTGAATAAGAAGCAAGTGTAACTACGAGGGTTGGGGCATAAGTCATGGCAACTATTTTTTTTCTTGTAGATATGTGAACGGATCACAAACGTATGTGTCGTGTGGAAGTTCTGCAGGCATAGTGTGTATGCAGAACAACAGATGGCTCTGTGATAGCTGGTAGTAGCGCAGCGAGGGCTGTGAAATCAGTCAGTTCGGTGAGTGTCGTGCGAGATGGAAGTAACCCGTGTTGAGCAGCGCGCTTACATCAAAATAGCCGTTCTCCAAGGGAGAAATGCGATGGAATGTCACAGTGAATTAGTGGAAACCCTTGGGAATAATGCCCTACCATACCGTACAGTAGCACGGTGGGTAGGAAAGTTTCAGCAAGGACGTGTGTCAACCAGTGATGAACAACCGTGAAGGCCATAATGCCCTGTATACTACCGTAATAAATTAGTGTGTTTCGATATTTCAGTGCTATTCATTGTCCACACATGTAGTTAACACCTTGTCCTTTCGGACTGGTATCTTCAAGAAAAAAAATAGTTGCCATGACTTTTGCCCCAACCCTCGTATAAAACTGTGAATACTTAAGAGAAGAAACAGTGAACGAATAAGCTTTGTTGTGGACAAGTGGAAGGTCGTTCCCTGTTTCCTAACCTAATCTAACCTAACCTAACCTAACCTTCCTCGAGGGGATTAATTTCTTGTTAATAGAGCACTAGATAGGGATATAAAGAATATCTATTGCTCCCTATCTAGTGCTCTACTTGTTAAACATTTGAAGCACTGCCTACAGGGATATAAAGAATACATGAATTGTTTTAATAATGGTTGTCCCGTTTCTCCATAGATTTTTCAACTGCTTGAGGTACCTCATAAGCAATAACATAGCATGAAAATTGGACTTCATATCCAGTGTTTCGTTAATTGCTCAAATGTACTTCACAATTGACTTTCTTGATAATTAAAAATAAATTCCATTTTTGAAGCGAATAAAAACCTAACCCACAGCAGAATTTAGCATGAACTTGGAAAATAATCAAAAAGACGCTACTTCCTAAATACGTTCGTCAACTGCGTTTAACGTTTTCTGTTTCTCTATAGCAATTTTAAGAGCATAGAACATGATACAACAGTCATCGATCATCTTTTTTACCTCCTTAATAAGGTGATTTTTATAGTGATTTTTCCCTACGTAAATTTCTTACATTCGACCATTCCGGGCTAATATGTTCCAGGGCAAAACAATATCTCGTCAATTAATTATGTTTAATTTCTACAGTTTATTTATATATTAAGCATTTACTTTCTTATTAATTCTGATCATGATAAAGATGACATATTGAACCGGATGTGCTGACCAAAGAAAACAGACGATTTACTATTAAAGTGGGAGTAGTATC
Organism: Rhysida immarginata; assembly: GCA_023313115.1. Taxonomy (NCBI): domain Eukaryota; kingdom Metazoa; phylum Arthropoda; class Chilopoda; order Scolopendromorpha; family Scolopendridae; genus Rhysida; species Rhysida immarginata. The sequence continues at coordinate 879,919 of JAHWFO010115698.1, forward strand.
TAATATTTATAACCCACGATAACTTCAACTCTTACAAGTTTGCAAGATACTAATGTTCACTGATTATGTTGCAAAAACCTAGGCTTACGCCCAAGATATTGGCAAAAATGAGAGACTTTGTTGGTTGAATTCACTGATAATGAAAAGTGGGCCCCTAATTTCGAACATCGTTTAAATATGGCTACGAGCATCTGAAAAAATGTTACTCATAGATGACATTAGAAGGCTTGTCAACCGTTACATAATGTATTGGACAGCAGGTAATTATGCTGTAAATTGAATTTTAACAGATTGTTGAACACACATACATTATAGTCAATTATTTCTTTATAAAACAATCTCTTTTTTAAATGGCTGTTTATACTAATTACGGAGGAAATTGATATTTCTTTATACAATACTCATTTCCAAAAAAGTTGGGACAGTGCAACATATAAGAAGAACTCCAACACATTTGTTTGGATTATTGTATTGCCGTTTATTTCAACGCATTACAATACATAAACGATAAATTAGGCATGGGATCACATATCTTATATGCTTAAAGAAAGATACAGGTGGTTTTCCTGTTTGGTACGTGCAACACACTCCCAAAAAAGTTGGGACAGCACGGCGTTTACCACGGTGTGGCGTCACCTCTCCTCTTGATGACACACTGTAATCTTCTGGGCATCGATGACACCAATCTTTCTAACACCGTAACCGGAATTCTGTCCCATTCCTGTTGGATATAGGTTTTCAGCTGTTCAACTGTCCGGGGTCGTCACTGTCGTAGTTTTCGTTTAATAATACGCCAAACGTTTTCTATAGGCGACAGATCCGGGCTGCAAGGGGGCCAATCCAACATACGAATGCGCTGCCGACGTAGCCATGCAGAAGTTATGCGCGCTGCATGCGGTCTGGCGTTGTCTTGTTGAAATATACACTGACGTCGTCCAAACAGGCGCCTCTTAGATGGCACCATAGCTTGTTCCAGGATCTGTATATACGCTTCAGCATTGACGGTGCCATTGCAGATGTGCAAGTCTCCCATTCCATGGCCACTAATACAGCCCCAGACCATGACAGACGGTGGTTTCTGTACCGAACGCCTGTAGCACGCGGGAATATCCTTTTCGTATTTGGTCCGGAGTGTACGGCGTCCATTATTTCCGTAAACAATCGTAAAGGTTGATTCATCGGACCACAATATGTTCTTCCAGCGTGCTTGGGACCAATTGCGATGGGCTCGAGCCCATATCAGACGGCGACGTTGCTGTCGTTTGTTGATGTATGGCTTCCGTTGTGCACAGTATAACTTAAGTTTGCATTTGTGGATGCACCGGCGTACAGTATTCAACGATAATGGCTTCCCGAAGAAATCGCGGGCCCACGTGGCTATGTCCGTAATCGCAGCATTGCTATGCGTGACGCAGTGACGTCGGAGGATCCGAAGAGCTCGAGCATTCAGAATAGGTTTTCTACCTTGGCCTTTCCGAACTGTGATCTCACCACTATCTCGGTAGCGCTTGATAATGTTATGTACTGTAGATGATGACAGGTTAAATCTTCTGGCTATTGCACGCTGAGAAACGTTGTTTGTGAATTCTTGAATGATTCGAACACGAAGATCTTCGCTAACTGGCTTGCCTCGACCCATCGTTCCGAATAAGTTACCTGAACGACGGATGGCAACTGTTATTTATACGGAATGTAGTACGACGTCATCATTCTAAATTATTCCCGAACAATTCGGAAGGTTCCACTACTAACGGCGCTTTCTACAACGTATGTCCCTACTATTTTGGAACATGTTGCAACACCCCCATTCAAAATGAACGTCCCGGCCACGATACAAAATGTTTTGGTGCACACAGTATATTTATGTCATTTCATAAACGTATCTGCTATTTTGTATTCGCGAGAAAGTTTTGTTACATCATCCCTTTTTGTTTTTTTCTATATATTTTGCGCTGTCCCAACTTTTTTGGAAACGAGTATTGTATTTTTTCGTAGACGTAATGTATTAAATAGATCACAAACATATTTACAAGAAAATGTTTTTGTAAAGGGAAAAACCTATGTATAAGGAAAAACTATTCTGTGATTAATATTTTTTATGCGTTTACACTGGCCATTATTATTCTGGCCATTAAACATTTAGAAGTTTTAAGATGTTTTGCGATAAAATTTTATTTCTTGTTGTAGAAATGCAACTTTACTGCTGTCTTCGCTTCCTTGCCCGATATAAAGAACTGTCTCTTTAGGTGTCTGCTGTGCTTAATTTTCGAAAAGAGACGTAAGGGTTGTAGGATCTAAGGTAAGAAATAGGCATCGAAACCCTGCACTGACAATTAACTCTCTTTCCACAGGCCCCATAGTTACAAGTATAATTTGTAATACGTATGTTAGTAATAATTTTCATATTGCTCGTCAAAATAAAAAATATATACGAGGACTGAGGTTCATATTTGTACTCGTTTTAATGACACGTGACGATAACATGCTCCACATTGAATATTTTTAAGAATTAACAACTTTTTAGAAAAATTATTCACATCTATATAATTTGCGTATATTTAAAAAATTTTTTATAAGTTAATCATTTTTAAAAACGAAAATAATATTTATATTTTTTAAACCGTGAAATTTACAAAATATTTTTTAAACCGTTCTGAATCCAGTGAGTATTTAATATTTAATATTTAATTAGAATAATGAGGAATTAAAGGTGAAATGGAGATGTTATTAATAAAAATGCAAACATACGATCACAAAAGTGCAAGGTTTGCCTGCCCTCTTCGTCCCCTTTTTTTTTCCTAGTTGAGAACAAGAGCTTCTTTGTTGGAAAACGATCGACGTATTGAGAGGAAAGAAATAAAAAGAAAAGGAAAGAAAGAGAGAGAGAGAGAGAGAGAGAGAGAGAGAGAGAGAAGGAACTACGCATTTGGACATAATTCCGAGGAGAGAGAGAGAGGAAAAAAAAGTAATCGCAGCTGAATACGATTTCTAGTTTATTTCTAGTTTATTAGCGATTAAATTTTAAACAGCACACATATTGGATTACTATTTCGAACACTTCACTGAAATTTTTCTGATATTCCGTAAGACTGATTATAAAATTTCCACTTCATTCCTTCTATTATAATGTAAGCATCGCCGTAATCTTCATTATCAGGAATACAAATATTTCTAATTCCCAGAATCCGTAAGAATTTATTTCTTCACTTACGAAGAAATATAAAAAAATGTAAATTTTTAAACATGAAGTTTAGTTGTATTGTGCAATCAAATAATCTTCTGGAACCTTATAGGTTGGATATCTAGAGAATAAAAGGAAGTTAACAATGGAGTTTAATGTTTTCTCTTTAGAAGGTGTTAATGAAATAAGAATTTTGAGTAGGTCATTTGCAAAATGTCCAAATCGTTTAATTCGGCAATCCCGTAGATCGTACGAGTTCTTACATAATAAAGCTTTATTTTTCAATTCTATTTTCTCTTTATAATGGTCCAAATCTCTCATAATCCTATATGCACTTTACATAGCCCATTTCAAAACCGCCTATGTGACAGCTGTTGCTCTTTTCAAAATGTCCTATGCTAAGTCGATTTTACTGCAATGCTATTGTCGAAAGAGAAGAGAGGAACCACACAGCACTGATCCTGATGATGATGAAGAACTATGGATATTTGAAAGTTCCTAGAAGATAAAGAAATACAAAATAAAACATTTTAGTAGCATCTCCTTAATGTAAGAAATTAAATTTACCCTTGTCTGTTGATCTTAATCAAATTGGCATATGCCAAAACAAAAAAAAAGTTTATAATACTGTATTTTTAAATTAGAAAAAAAAGTTAAATTTACAACTATCCCAGCATTATTAAGTACCAAATGTGCTTTATGCTATTTCCTGCGGGGAACGTATCTGTCTGTCTGTCTGTCTGTCCGTCCGTCTGAACTCGATCTTTTCGAAGTCCATGAAAGATTTTCAAAACTTTTTTTCCCCAATTGATAAATATGGTTTATCGCCTGAACCATTTCGAAGATGGTCGAAATCAGTACATTGACACGTGCTCTAATGATATGATTATTTACCCCCTAGGAATTGCCGGTGCTAAAATATGGCAAGTAATATAGTAAACAACTCCTAACAACGACTCTTGAACGAATATAATGTTATTAAGTATGATTTTCACCAAAAGATAAATATAGTTCGAAGATTGTCGAAATTGGTTCAATAGCATGTTTTCTAATGTCACCTTTATGATACCCCCTTTGAAATTTTCAATGCTAAAATATGGCAATTAATACATCAAACGAATGTCATGTTCGTATCATGAACGAATATATAACTTCGAAGATGTCTGAATTTGATTCATTGGTACTTTTTTCAAATGATAGCCTACCAGTACGGTACCATTGGAAATTTTCAATTCTAAGATTTGGCATGCAATATATCAAATATTTGCTACGACGTACCATAAACGAACATATAAGAGTACAATGAGTTGCGAAATTAATAATAACAAGGGCGTTGGAAGGCATCCATGCTAGGGAGGGATGGAGAGAATTGGATAAGAAAGAGAGAGATAAGAATGATTTCTTCCGATTATTATTTTTTTGCTTTGACAAAGGATAGTCTCTATCCGAAACGTCATCTGTTTTCAGGATCTTACCACTCTGTGTCCAATTTTGGTTTATTCCAAGGTTTTTGTGTCTCGTCCTATTTTTTTGGTACATCCGTTAAAATAAAATATGGTTGGTTTTTAAAATAAAATATGGTTGGTCTTTAAATATAGTGATAATTCTAATTAAAATATAAATAGGGTAACAAGGCCAAAAAAAAAGGTTTGAAAAACAATTTAAGGTTTGTCAATAAGCTAATGAACATGAAAAAAATGATCATATTTCCACCAGAAATAAAAAAATGTCAAAATTGATATTTGCTTAAATGGACATTCCTTGCTCTAATTACTCTAAACTTAAAATACTACAATGTCACACTTTTATATAAAAATCAATATTTTGTCACAGACCCTCTAGCGATTATAACGGCTTCAATGCGCCTTGGCATACTTGCAATGCAATTTTCTGCATTTTCTTTTATTCTGGGATAGTGGTGCTGATTTTATAATATTCTTGACGAGCTGCTTTCACAGGAATGCAAGTATTTATCGAGTTCAAATTCAGTCCCAAAATTTCATTAGCCACTTAACTTGGATAGTACACAGTATTTGGTAAAAAAAAAAAAATAATAACCTGCAAATTTCGAGCCACTTGGAGTTACTAATAAGTGGTCCCGATCAACAAAATTGTAAAAAAAAATGTGAGTGTCCACATTAATTTCGCAATCCACTGTAGTTAATACGTTCCAAGATGGTCGAATTCGATTCGGTGGAAACTAATCTAATGATACCATTGGAAATTTTCGGTGCTAAGATATGGTATGTAACATATCAAACAACTCACAACGATATGACGTGAATGAATATATAAGAGGAATTAATTTGATTTAGCGGATTCAAAAATATTGGAAATATTTATATTTCAAATAGTTTAGCTTTTTGGTCATTATGACACTTTTACTTTTTTGGGTGAGGCGATTATACGAGGGTGGCTTTAAATGCATTCATTGTGATTTCCATCACATTCTTGTTTCCTTTTTTAATATTTTTAAATTTATGGATAAATATTTTAAATATTTATTTGTTTTCTTAATAAAATTACTTTACATTTGCTACCTTAATAATAAAAATTTCTTTAAAAAATCATTATAAATTATTATAATAATTGAAAAATAATTTTCTCTATTTAAAGGACAACTCTACGGTCATATACAACTTTATTTAAATCGTGGCATATTAATAACATCGTGGCATATTTTAAAATAATTTAATTCGAACTCTAAATGTGTGAAAAAATGAAAATAATGAGCGAGATTTGGGTAAGGCCGTGACGTAGTTGGAGTCAAACCGAGGCCAACCAGATAACAAGGCCTGGAAGCGAAAAAGTCACCTGACCGTCGGGGTGTTAGCAACAATCCAACCTTCTTTGTTTCCAACAAACGGAAAAACATTGATTGTTAATATCCAAGATGGAGACAATGAAGTTGGATTGTTGCTAGCATCCCGATGGTCAGGTGACTTTTCTTCTTCCAAGCCTTGTTATCTCGTAGGCCTCGAGTCAAACGTAGAATAACAATGTAATCCGAATAACAATGTAGACCGAAAAAAAATGTAATTTTCATTGTTTCCATCTTGGATTTTAACAATCAGTATTTTTTCATTTGTTGAAAATAATGAAGGCTGGAGTGTTGGTTAGGTGACTTTTTCGCGTCAGGGATTTTCTTACTATGGAAGGTGACTTTTCCGCGTCTGAGCCTGTCTTTTTCGTTGGCCTCCTTTGACTCAAACTACGTCACTTCCGTAAAAAATGGCCAGCGGAAGGAAGGCGCAAAGCGCCGTTTTTCACTTTTCAAAGCAGTTTCTTATATTGAAATTATGGACCAAATTTAAAAATTTCAACGGGAATATTATATTTATATCAAAGAATGATATTCTGTAAAAAAAATTGTAATCGATTTTTTTGCGTAGAGTTGTCCTTTAATGTATTGTTAATTAATTTTCCATTAATAAAAGCTGCGGCGTTTGTTTGAGAGCGGGTTTTGTTTCATTTTAACATTTTATGATGCGGCGTCCATTTAGGGGCGGCTATTATTCAAAGAAAAACTGTATGCGTTTTTAAGGAACAAAGAAAAAATATTCAGATTACAGAATTTGTCTGTTCTTTGACTTTGTATTGAACTAATTTATAAATAATATTTCATCTCCCGAAAGGAAGTGCATCCCGGCGGTCGGGATTCTTCTATGCTTTAACATGGAACCCGATTCTAAAACGATTTCGCAGGATTATTTTGGCAAATATCAACAAGCTAAATGAAAACGCACCAATGATGTGGGATTTCACTTTTTCAATATGTCTGTACGGGTATTAAAATTCGATTTTATAATGTTTTACTTTATAGCTGCTTGCATTGAAATCAATCGACTTCTCATCAGAAATAATTTATTTCCCTTCAACTAAAAACCAGCGCTGCTGTTATTGTCATCACGCGTGAATTCCTTGCCGACGAGGGACTAAAGTGAGAAGCCGATCTTGGGCTTGGTTGGCATCGGTACCAGGATAAGAGTTGTAGCGACTGGCATAATTGATTTATAATTTATATTTAACAATGTAATTATTTAAAAGTAAATGATAGACATTTTGCTGTTGCTCAAAAGTGCTGTAAACCTAGGCAGCCATGCATTTTAAACATTCTGAGGATAAATATAATTATTTTTAATGGATAAAAATTTTTAATTCTACGGGTTGGATATCGGCCTATATCTGAATTTTCAATAGAATTAAGGTGCGTTGCAAAAATATAAGAACACCACTAATTTGCTAGATAACATTTATTCTAAACATAATTTTTGTTTGGAAAAATGATAACTACAATGTCACATGTCTAACATAAGAAAAACAAATAAACAAATGCTTCGATGTCGTATTGCAAGTACATAAAAAAATAACTTATAAAAAACTATGATTACTCCCGTTGCAAAATTATAAGAACACCCCTCTCGAATTGAGTGTACATGTTCTGGATTTACATATTTAAACTCAGAATGTGTCATGGATATTTAAAACATCCTGCTTGGAAAGTTTTTCTTGTAAAAAATGCTGTTAACGAAATAATTATCAGCAATTCGTCATGGCTCGCAAAATAGCCTTAACAGAACACGAAAGAGGACAAATAACAGCATACAAAGACCAAGGATTGTCGATGAGAGCAATTGCGAAAAAGTTGAGATGCTCCGTGACAGTGGTGTCAAATTTTCTAAAGTTGGGCAAGCTGTACAATACGAAGAAGGCAACAGGGCGACCACGGAAGATCAACCCCAGGGAGCTGCGCAACATTACCCGCAAGCTGAAGGCGGGTGGAACATCACTACAGAAGTTAGCCAGTGATCCAAACATACAAGTTCACAAGTCCACACTGTTCCGTGCCATCCGTCGGACAACCAACCTTCATTACAGAAAGAGGAAAGCGCACCACAAGAACAAGAGGCTGAACTGGGCAAGGGAACATGTCAATTGGGTCAACCAGTGGCGTCAAGTTGTGTTCAGCGATGAAAAGAAATTTAATTAAGATGGACCGGACGGATTTTCCTGCTATTGGCATGACGTGAGAGAGCCGGAACAATTCTTTTCAAAGAGACAACAACGAGGTGGCTCAGTGATGGTTTGGGGTGGGTTTGGCTATAATGGCAAAACAAAACTTGCTTTTCCTACTGGGCGAAGAATGCCAGAGATTACCAGGAACTGCTTGATGAACACTTGGTGCCATTTGGGGAACGAATTGGAGGACCTTTTTGAACCTTTCAGCAAGACAGTGCTTCCATACACGTGGCAAAGTCGACTTGGGAATGGTTTTTAGACAACGGTGTACATACGATGGACTGGCCTGCATGTTCTCCAGACATTAATCCTATGGAAAACATGTGGGGTATTCTCTGTAGGCGTGTATACGAAAATGGAAGACAGTTTAGTAATACTGCAGTGCTGAAGACGTTCGTCGTTGCTGCATGGGAGGAAATCAATGAGAGTGTGCTGCATAAACTAGTAGATAGCCTGGCTACACGACTATTCAAGTTAGCACTCCACAATGGAGACTTTATCGGGTACTGAGAGGGGTGTTCTTATAATTTTGCAACGAGAGTAACCGTAGTCTTTTATAAGTTATTTATTTATGTACATGCAAAACGAAATCGATGCATTTCTTTATTTGTTTTTCTTATGTTAGATATGTGACATAGCAGTTATCATTTTTCCAAACAAAAATTATGCTTTGAATAAATGTTATCTAGCAAATCAGTGGTGTCCTTATATTTTTGCAGCGCACCTTATTATTAGACATTCGTAGCACCACCATTATTGAGCATACTGTTCCTTATTCACGGAGTCAAGTTTGATCCTTTAAAAATAGATTTTCATAAGAATAAAGAATATATTAATTCAGAACACGCAAGCAGTTAAAATTAAAATTGTACTCATTCGTGAGTGATACTTGAGAACTTTGTCAATTACGAATAGAAACCGCTAAACAGTAAGGGGAAAAACGCAATTTTGAGCGTGCATTAATATTTATTTTTCTATAAAATATAATTTAATTCTGGTTTTATTGATAAGACTGAAAAGTTTCGCTATCAAAATACTCTCCTTGTTATGAGTCTAAATTTTCTTCCACTTCTTTTAAAATGGCGAAAAAAATGCGAAACAAAAAAGTATAATTTTATATCCTATTAAAAAAGTGTTGATAAAAACCAGAGTTCAGTTGCTTCGTTTTTGTTGTAAACGGAGAGAGAGAAAAACTGATTAAGCGTAAAGGAATTTTCTTTTTTTTTAATCCCCCTTGTTTAATGGCCAATTTTTATTCTCGACGTGACTTATGACCAATTCGGTGTTTATTCGCTGGCTGGATAGATTTCCACCTGAATAAGAGCGATGGGATTCCACGCTCAGAAACCGGAAGTTTATTTGACATGGGGGGCACGTGCCTATGTGTACCTTGATCGTTTCTCAGGTGGTCTGGTTCAACAAGGTAGGTGGAGGAGGGAGGAAGAGTAAACGATAGCTCAGGTGACGTCACCGGGTACCAGAAGGTTCCGCCACTCCAACAGATCATATTTCGTGATATTTGCTCGTGTTCTTTCTCCTCGTGACAGGTATACATAATGATTGATCCCAGCCCCGTGCTCAAGGTGAACCCTTCCTCGTTGAGGTCAATACAAGTACGGGCGTTAGGCGCGATTACTCGGACGGCCCGAGCCACCTTAAAAATCTCAACCCGTCTTCAAAGTGCAACATGAGCGATAGAATTTTATCCTCTTCTAAACAGAAACAATGCCTCGGTTGATCAGAATACAAATGCCAAGAGGAAAATTATTTTGCACTGATAAAGAATGCATCAATAGGGAGGGGAATGAGAAGAGGCGGCTGTTAACGGAATCATTAAGTCTAATTCGGTTTGAGTTCAGCTTTAATTTAGAGAGGCCCCCACCAAAATGGAAAAAAAAATTAAAAAGTAACGTGTCCTTTTTCAGTGATGTCATGCCCAGCGTGAGATCATCGCATCAAATTAGATAAACGGGCTTCTCTTTTTATTATTATTTTTACTCCCACTGCAAGAACCGTATGGTTGCCATTCATCCATTTCATGTAGGGACCTTCAAAAAAATTATCAGCAGGGCATCGTCGGGTGATTGGTAAAACATTTCTGTCTAAGAATGAAAGGAAATTTTAGCTTGTTTGCAAGTTTTCGTCCAACAGGATGTTTTAAGTTCGTTTATATTAAGGAGAAGTTCTAAAACAATCGAGGCAACGTGTTTTGCGTCCAATCTCCTGGAACACTTTAAGCATCGAGCGCTTCATTAGAGTTAATGTTGTGACATATTTCAAAATTATATTTTAAACAATGAAAATAAATCCCAATACTTACTTAGAGAACTTAAAGTTTTAAGATTCGGAAAGGAAACTTAGGAAATATTTATGTGAAATTAAATACTGGATATTAAATTGGTTTTATGAATGTATAACGGGAACAGTTCTTAACACCTATAACGTTTCATAGCTTTGAGAGCACGCCAACTTAAAAATAACCGCACATTTAAATTTCTTTTACTTTTTCTAGTTTTAATTTAATAGCCATTGCTTCCACTGCAAAATCATTATCATATCACCTCTTTTTTTAGTTTTCCTTACAGTATTACAGTCATGTAAAAAAATTAGAAATACTCCCAAAGTAGCTTTTTTGTTCATGTTTTCACTTTATTTACAGAACATCAAGATTTATCTCAAAAAAGGTAACAAAAGAATTTTTAAGCAAGAAAGTCGAATAAATAATGGAAATGCAATTGTCAGAACATTTTCTGAAAACAGACGTGTAAAGAAAAATTAGAAATATTGATGGCATTTTAGAAAGATATTTTAGTAGTCTATTTTCCTTTTCTTTAAAATAAGTTGAAAGATTCTGTTTTGCATTATTTCTGTTGGTTTGTGCAGTCTTTCATTAGGAATATCTTCCAAGCTTTAAAAATAATTGGACGTAGTTCGACAACTGAATTATTGCTTTCGAAGGCATAAACTGCCCTCACAAGATCACTCCATAAATTTTCTATCTATTTAAATCAGGGCTGCATGCTAGTCAACCTAAAGTTGATACTTTTGTTCACCATCCATGCATTTGTTGTCTTTGTGGCATGGCAAAAAGCATAGTCTCGCTGGAAGATCAGATCATCTGTGAGATTACGTTGCATGAATGGAAGAAAATGAACTTGCAACCTCTTGATACCTACAAGGGCACTTCACGAACCGTACCTCACAGATTCACACCAAATTAAAATAGTTTGAGCTACTATTGATGCTTGCAAATTAAGAAATCACGAATTTTGTTTCTTTTAAAATAAACTGCGAAAATGAAAACATTTGAGCACACATAGCCATACAAAGACTCAGTTGTTAAAGCCATAGTTAAAGCTCTGTGTGTGTTTGTGTTCGTATTAATGCGCTTGACGGAACTTCTTTCTTCCACTACTAAACAATACGGACAAATCCACTTAACCTGAACTACGAAGGAGCATCATACGACAAATAAATGGATTCCCAAGTTTCTAACTAAACTTAGTTTTTAAAAATACATTATTAATATTAGCTAATAACCATCAGTAAAAATATCTGTTTAGGGATTAATAAACATTTTCTTAATTTATTATTTCATTTTATTAATTAATTCGGTAATCTTCGTAAATTTTCCGAGGCTGTCATCATGCATTCGCGAAAGAAACGAGGACAAGGCTGTCGAGTGAAGCGTTGCGTTGTTGAGGGAGTATGAATCGTGGTGCTTTATAATTTTAAAGAAATATAAAATTCGTGGATGTTTATCTCATCTTATATTTTATTTCGAGACGAATACCTGTACAGCAAAATTAAGGTTTTGTGAATAATAACAATGCTCTAATTGCAATTCGTTGCCGACTGCCGTTGACGACTTTGCTTCCAGCTTGCCACCATGTTCTTTTTGGTCCTCACTTCCGCTACCGCCGCTGCGCACTGCCATCGCTTTCAAGGTATGCCTGCGCATAAACAAAGAGTGCGCCGTACACATTCGTGTAGTTTTCTTGTTATGGCATTCATGGTCTTCTCATATGTTCAACCTAGACGGTCCCGATAGTTGTCAATTTTATTGGCATACTTAAAAAGTAAAGACCATAACGAACTCTTTAACTTCTTCTTGGTGAATAGAGAAACTAAAAACCTTTTTTAAGTCTTGAATATCCTAAAGAAATTCGGTTTCTGATGTAAAGCCAGAATCTTCTGAATTGAAGAATAAAATGCAGATTGTTATTTACAGATAAGAAAATAACAAAGTTTTTTTTTTTGTTGTTTTTTTTTCAAAACGTGTTGGTGGAGGAGGTTCTATTATGCTCTGGGATGCTTTTGCTTATGGTAGCAAAACAAATTTAGCAGTTGTCAGTGGTCGCATGATTGCCATTAAGTATCAAGAGCTACTACAAGTTCACCTCCTTCCATTCATGCACTGTAATCTCACAGATGATTTGATCTTCCAGCAAGACAACGCATCTTGCCAGGCAGCAAAGAAAACAAAAACATGGTTGGTAAACAAAATCTCAAATTTAGATTGACCAGCATGCAATCCCGATTTAAAGTCCATTGAAAATCTATGGGGTGATCTTGTGAAGGTAGTATATACCAATACGTGCAGATATTTCCTATGAAGGACGGCACAAACTAGCAATAATTCGATGATAAAATATAGAATAAAACGGGGGCTTTTTCTGAGGAGAGAGCATTTCTTTCATGTCTCACTGATTATATTAACAGGAGATGAAAGCCAGATAAATAAAAAAGTAATGTTTCATGTCTTTATTATAAGTAATACTAATTTATAAAAACATTTAGAGTAAAAATAAAAGCAGTTGGAAAGCCGAAATGGGCGCATAATAAGTGTAAAGGTAAAGGGCTCCTCGGGATAATCTTTTTTCCAGGATATCTCTTTCTTTCCTTTCTTCCCAGTGTCTTTTATTTTCTCTCCTGTGTGTTAACTCCTTTTGCCTTCGACGATCCGTTCTGATCGTCGAAAGTATTTCCTGGAAAGATATTCCTAATTAAAGACTGAATAAACTAGCAGAAACATGAAAGACGGAATTTTTCAACTTATTTTAATGAAAAGGAAAAAATTGAAATCACTAAAAACCTTCCTAAAACTTCTATGCCATCAATGATTACAATGTTTCTTTACGCCTCTGAAAACGATCTGAAAGTTACGTCTCTATTATTTATCCTGTTTGTATTTTGTTACACAATTATTACAAGCTGTTTTATAAAACAAGAAAAAGGACTTTTCAACACTCCCCAGAGGCACATTAGTTTGGCTTTCATCCGTTTGGCTTAGGTTGGCGACTCCAGGAATACAGAGGGATTCAAAATGGAAGGAGATACAAAATCTATTTATTAATGAATGATATAATGAAGCACCGGAAAGTTAAAATGGTCACCGTCACATAAAGCATTGGAAATCTGCAATTATTTTTCAACATGACATCCAAAGTCATCCCGTGCGTCTCTTTGGGCAACTGCATCACCTATTTGAACTCTTTTTATTCGTTCAGCGTCTTCCCTACATTAAAAATCGAAGCATGTTTGCTTTTTCTACCATTTTTGACGTGTCAGTTTGACTATTCTAAAACAAGAAATTCGAGTAAAGTGGCGTCAATGTGCATGATATAATATAAGGACGATTCAAATAGAATCTTTAAATATTTTTATCTAAAATTTATTGAACAAACAAGATACCCAAAAATGCCTTTTTTCGACGCGTTCAATACAGGTGTTCTGAAGTTAATAAGTGCGTGAATACCGTAAGTTTTTGTTATTTTATAGTTTGGCTGATGCGTAACCACTCGTACACTTTTTCGTGTAGTCTTACTCCCATCGCTTCTTTGAGCGATCCAAAGATGTAGTACTCCACGGAGCGCGGCCTAAGGAGTATATCTTATTTTTTCAATAATTCTTGACAGGCATCACACATCGTTTTTTCAATTCTGCTGAACACCATGCATGCACGATATGGGGTACTGGTCCATGACTCCTACTTAGCTTCAACTGCTATTATGAGTTTTGCCGTTGCTGCTCGGTTTCGGCGACTCTGTTTCTGAACTCGCGCCGTTTCGGAAAGTCCTAGTCCATTCGTACAGCGTTCTATAAAAAAAATAACTGTCGATCGAACTTCAAACGAAACTTAAAACTATTGGCAACTTACAGGCCAGTTAAATGGCGTTATGGATTTTTATCGCACTCTAAAGGTAAATTATACGGACTGTTTTCGCATCATAACATTCTTCAAGTTTAATAAAGAGTATATCAATCCAATTTTATAGAATTTAACTTCATAATTTATACAGAAAAATGCTTCGGAATAATGCTTGCTGTCTAATCCTGCTCTTAAGGAAATCAGCAGAACATGACCTCATTTCCTGTCGCGAGAACCTGTCGGGAATCTCGTCGCCGAAGGAGTACTATTAGTTATAATCTAGTACGAATGTACATGTCATTGCATTTAGCTAACCTTTTTTCCGATCTTATGCGTTCAAACAGTGCATGTGGAATTACACAAACTGATAGAAAAATCATGATTACGAAGGTCCTTCGCACTCCTTCGTTCCTTGTGACGTCCCAACACTAGAAAAATGGCGTCTCTCTCGATCGCAGGTAGGGCGGGGAAGGTATAATGAAAGATTATTTGGATTTTTTATTAATTTTGAATTTTAATTTTAATACATGTTAAATGATTACTGATACCTTCATTTTAAACGAAGTTGTGTGTGACCGTAGAATTTTCCTTTAAGTTGGGTGTGACTAATTTTCATTTAATCATCCTCGTACATGTCACATGTTTACAATGCGATCATGATCCAAGCCAGCGTAAACAATGTTCAACTAAAATATTGTGAATTGCTGGGTTAATTAAGCAATTCGTATTAACTAGTTAGAAGAGTTAGTCGAAATTAGTTCAATGGCACGTGCTCTATCTTTGAATTTCTCCAAACCCTGACTATACATGTATTTATCGCGATTGGCATAAGCTTATTTTAAAAATCTTAAATATGTTTAAAAAATAAACGAAAAGAGACAGATAGATAGAGAAAAAAATAGACAAAGCAAAAAGTCATACAGAACTAATAACTTTGTGATAAAATGTTTAAATGTGATATCGATTGTTGGTTAAGTTGGTTAATTTTATATATTGGTTGATTAAGTTTTTTTTCTTACGTTTTTCCTTTCTTTTTTATACTTTACTCTCTTGTAACCGAGTTGGCGCAAGCTGTTGGGTACAAATAAACTGAATGGAATTGAATTGATTGTATCAATTTCCGGTTTTAGCTTTATCATGTAATTTGGGAAGAAAAAAAATCCAAATGTGCAATGGAGCTAAAATTGCACATACAGTTGCCTCCGAAATTATTCACACCCGAAACGAATTAGCAGAAAAGTGAATGTTATTTGTTTAAGAAATTCTGTATATTTTTATCAATATTTTTAACATTATTTATGAAAATTGCAACACCAAGAAGAATACTCATGTGATTGAAATGAACTTTATACCATAGATTAGTTACATGGCAATACACAAATGATTAGGATAGGTTAGGTTAGGTTAGGTCAGGTCAGGTTAGGTTATAGAACTAACTTATACATGATCTCTGACTTGGAGAATTCAATATGGTGTAAACCCACCACGTGCTGCAATCAGATACTCTAAGCGTCGTGGCATGGAATCAAAAAGGGGCTGGATATGATCCTGGGCAATCTTCCTCCCTGAGGTTGCTGGAGGTTGTGACGAACCATATTCCAGACATACGTGAGAAGTTTATATTTGGGTTTTAAAGTAAATAAAATATAGGAGATAAATTTTCCCAATGCTAATATTATTAATTTCAGGCGAACGTGCAAGCCAGGGAAGCAGTGGTATCCGTCGTTCTTTGAAGAAGGTTTTCATATTCCTCGTCGCATGTGGCCGGGCATTGTCCTGCTGAAATACGATATTCTTCTGGAAAAATAAACATTTAATAATTTTAACCTCATACAAATAAACAAGCTCAGTTTTTTAACTATTTATTGTAAATTTTTGTAAATTTTTACGCATTTATTGTAATTTTATAAATTTTGGAGTTATAATTGGTTTTGGATTACGTAGTTCGCATAATATATTGTATGAGTTTAAAATTATTAAAAGTTTATTTTCAGAGAATAATTTTTGTATTGAGGTGTAAAGCTTCTTGTTTTAGGTTTTCATTAGGATGTGAGTAATTTCGGCGGAAACTGTGTAGAAAACCGACCTCGGAAAACCTTTTTTCTTATTTTCTTTAAGTATGTATGACATTTACAGTTTATCCGTTTGCAAAGTACACGTTCTTTCACTGTACGTATATTGCTCTTTGTTTGCTGCCCAATATCAGCATACTTTTGTTCTTGATTGGAATGTCAAGATCCAATCATTTGATCCGTTTTAATCTTATTTTTTTATTCTTTTTTTTCCGCTTGGTCAAAAGTCTTCTGTTTTCTCAAAGAGATTCCATCGAAACATACCTCTTGGATATTATTTTGCTTATTGTGTGTAATAGGTTTTAGATTCCACGAAAAAAATTTATTTTAAATGTTACATTTTAAGTTGTAGACACTATTTATTTCTTCGGCCTTATTGATCGCAAAATTTACTTGCAAAATTCCCCGAGCGATGGCGCTGACCTACTCGCCTCTCCTCCAATTTGGTTATCCCGTTCCTGTTGGAAAGAAATAGAGGGGGTGGAGGGTGAATTCGTGGGACGGGTGATGGGAGTAGTTCCTCTTGATTCCGACGGGTTTTTCTTTTTTTTCCGTCGCCTTTTTTGCCGTGGCTCCGTCTGGCAACGGGCGTCGAAGAGTGACTGTTCGCTCCGATGTCACGGAGATGAAAACTCGGAATTTATGTCAAATTTGAGGCGACATTTACAACGAGCCCTGTTTATCTGTGTCGTTGCCAATTTCTTTTGATGCGCATCTCTTTTTCCTGCTCCTTTTTTTCCCCTCTTCTTCATTTCCTTCACTTGGAAAGAGGAATGAATGGCCATCGTCGAACATGTTCTCGCATCTTAACATTCCAATTCTTTCTCTTTTTTTCATGTTTATAATCTATTGAGTGGATTCGATCTGCCTTCTTCACCGAACAACCCCAAACAACAAACCTCCATAAGCCACACAAAACCTGGAAGGAATCGCTGGATAGATAATACCGAAATTCTGCTTTGAAATGTGAAAAAAAAAGCGCTGAAGAGGAATTTAATATTAATAACATTTCCTAATATGAATATAAAGAAGTTTTGAGTATTATTATTATTAATAGTATTTAGTAGAATTAATTTCTGTTTTGGAATAGAATGAGGCATTTTTTTCTATGATGAACAATAGGGGAATTTCCCGAGAAACAATTTTTCATTGTTTATTTTATTTCTAAAGTTGTTGTTTAAATTGGAAATGTTATCTTCTTACTCTGATAATTTACTTTTTCATGGAAAGAGAATATGGCAACAGGTCTTTAGGTTTTCCTGTCATCAGCTTCCTTTCGATTTGTGTAATTAATAAGTAATATAACTGCATTCGTTATTAACATTATCAACTTATTTCTCTTCCTGCTTATTTAATTCAATTAAATAGATATAAAGTTAATTTACTTTAAAAAAAAAGTAAGTCAATAAATAAGTCGCAGAAGTGGATAGGAAAGACAGTGCTCAGAATAATTTATTTATTTTTCAACGTAATTGCCCTGTACATTCGGACATTTATCCCAATCGCTTTACAAGTACTTGAAATCCAACAGCAAAGAAGGTTTGTGGCTGCCAACATGCATGATGTTCTAGGCGGTTAAAAGCAACTTACAACACGGGCTACGTCGTCACGCCCGGGCATCGTTTGCTACACGGATATGGGCGTAGCCAAGATTCATGGTAGGAGTGGGGGGGCCCCCCAAGTCAAATACATATGTGAGAAATTTATGTGGAAAAGTGCACAAATACCAGCTCCATCTTCGCTGATTAAAGCCAATACCAATGCTCCAAAGTTTCGCCATATACATTTTATTTTTAGCAAAAATCAAGCATTGGTATACTTGATTAAGAGGCAAAGTTACACGGAGTATTTGTCACAATCATTTATTCCACACTCATCTCTGTGACATCTGTTGCAAACTTTAGTGGATGATCAGGACGCTCCCGATAAGTAATGTTTCGTCGTCCCTTGTTGAATTCCTGAATCTAATTAAACACGGCTTTCCGTGGTGCATACCGGTTCGCGATGCACCTCCTCGGTGAATAGTCCTATGGCCCACAGACAACGAACAACAGTTGTTTTTCTCATGTACACTTGTGTAACGCATCTGCCACCTTTCACTGGTTGCTGCTAAGACACCGCGCGCCTATACAGGGTGTTTCAAAATTATGTACAATAAATTTAGTTTCATTTTCTTCAGGTCAAAAGAAGACGAAAATGTTCTATAGCACTTTGTCTGGAAACGATTTGTTTGCGAGTAATCCAATATCATACAGTAGGGAAGCACGGTAGTTAGCGGACGATATTTTAACAGTTCCAGCGTTTCGACCCAACACTAGGATGAGTGGTTTGTTCCATTTAAACCTACTTTAGGGTTGTTCCATTAGTTGTGTACGGTTGTTTCCATTACTGTAGTTTCACTACTGTACATCCACTAGGAATATCAATTTCAGAACGTTTGCGTGCTTTGACATACGCATTACGATTTACGTAAAAAAAGTCATGTACACGTATTCCAGTGCAGAATACACTGACATGCACCTAATGTATAGTCTTGCGGACGGAAATGTTGTGGAAGCAAGAAGACTCTACCAAGAATGCTTTCCGAATAGACGTTTGCCAAATAACCGAACATTTGTATCTGTCGACAGACATTTGAGGGAGCGTGGTTCCTTTGGCCGTCAAACAGGACAAGGGTGGCCTGTAGCACATTCTCCGGATGAGGAGGATGTGATAATTGACATCATACATGATGAACCACAGACAAGCACCCGTCGTATTTCTTCCATGGTACACATTTCGCACTCATCTGTTTGGCGCATTCTTCACCGTCAGCTTTTGCATCCATACCATCTGCAACTGGTTCAGGCACTGAACCCAACGGACTATCCACACCGACAACGATTTTGCCAATGGATACAACGTCGTCATGCTGCAGACCCTAGTTGTCTCAGCCAGATACTTTTCACGGACGAAGCAACCTTCACCCGGACAGGAATGGTAAATTCTCACAACCAGCACCATTGGGCAGATGCTAACCTGCATGTTACCAGAGCTCAAGCGCAGCAAAAGCGTTTCTCCGTGAACATTTGGTGTGGAATTGTCGGAAATAACTTAATTGGCCCTTACGTGTTGCCGCCACGATTGACTGGGCGAACGTATCTTTTGTTTCTGCAGAATGCATTGCCAGAATTACTGGAAGATGTTCCTCTTTTGATAAGATCTAACATGTGGTTCATGCATTGATGGCGCTCCAGCACATTTCAGCCATGTTGTGCGAGCACACCTTAATGCTGCATACACGAATCGGTGGATACGTCGAGGTGGACTGGTAGCCTGGCCTGCAAGATCACCCGACCTTAATCCCTTGGACTTTTTTCTGTGGGGTCATGTGAAAACGATCGTCTACAGCACAGAAGTTCCTAACATTATTGATCTGCGACAACGAATTGAAAATGCATGCCAAACCGTTCGTAATGCTGGCGACGAACTCTTCCATGACATCAGACGGTCGCTCATGCAACGAGCCGAAGCGTGCGTGCGAGCTGGTGGCGGGCACTTTGAACAATTCCTGTAATTTGGAGTCACGGGTTTAGTTGGCTGTATCGCGTAAATAAATCGTTTCCAGACAAAGTGCTATAGAACATTTTCGTCTTCTTTTGACCTGAAGAATATGTCACTAAATTTATTGTACATAATTTTGAAACACCCTGTATTTTTAGCCTACATACGCGCTGAATTTAATATGGTGTTTCGTATTTCGACATATGTGACTTATTTATTGACTTAGTCCGATATAATGCAACGTTCAGATTACATCGACTTGATAATCTACAATTAGAAAGATTAGGGCTATTCAACAAGCCGAAAATTATAATCTAGGCTTTTATATAGAACACATAACAAGCATTAAGTACAGCCACAAAGTAATACTACTTTATAAGATATAGGGCCCTTTCTAAAAATATTAGCATATTTAATATAATTAGTAGAGGAAAAGGTGGTAATGTTCTCCCTCTCCTTTTTTATAAGCTATTCTAAAACCAGGTACTATAGCGCAAAATCGTGTGACTTTTCTTTTTGGTAGGAAGTACCATGAAATAAATAAAATGCTGAAAATTTTTGAATAATCATATTTTTCTAGGTCAGTTCAAACATATCAGATGAGCTCAAGTGTTTGGAAAAACCCACTATTAATGAAATCCAAATCCTGTCTGTCTGTACCCTTTATAGACTCAGCCCTTGTAAGAGATAGCCCGTGTCCACATTTTTGGTGGGTCCTTCTGGCCATGTAAGATGAGTTAGGGGGTTTTCGTTCTAATTTCGTGTTTTTTTTCCCATTAAAATTTTTTTTACATTCATTTTTCCTGCATCTCTATGGCGTGTGTATTGTGTGACGTCATGGTTTGATTTTCCATTGGGTTTTTTTGTTTGTGAGTGCG
Organism: Rhysida immarginata; assembly: GCA_023313115.1. NCBI lineage: Eukaryota > Metazoa > Arthropoda > Chilopoda > Scolopendromorpha > Scolopendridae > Rhysida > Rhysida immarginata. The sequence continues at coordinate 900,763 of JAHWFO010115698.1, forward strand.
CTAAAGCGCGAGGAAATCGCAGTTGGTAAAGTTGAGCCCCAGTGGAGTTTACGCCCAAAAACAAGTTTATGGAGCGTAGGCCCAATGTTTTTCGTCACTCTACTGAAATTTCGGTTGAGGTCGCAGACATTTGAGAAGTTCGAAAGAATAAGAAAGGGAAATGAGAATTTGAAGGCCTTAATAAAAGGCCATTTAAAATAGTTCTGTGTTGATAGCGTTCTTATTGAATCTGATTCTACCAATGATATGAATTATAAATGCTTTAATATAAGTCATTGATCTGCACAGGGCTTCATTTTGGAAAATATCATCCATGATCTAAGATAACCAAACGCCCATAACATTAAGCTGTTCAACCCACTTTAATAATGTGTTTTATGATGGGATATAATCATTCCGAGCATCCAGTCTATAAATTGTTGAACAAACAAAATTATCGTTAAAACCTTAAAAAATTGTAAGACAATTAGAAAAAAAATAATTTCCTTAGAAATAAATTAAAATTTTTAATGTAAAATTATTTAAAAATTCAGTTTAGTTCAGAAGCTGCAATGCAATGATTAAGAGTGACTTCGCCAGGTGATATAGAGGTCTCTTGGAACCTTTACGCAGTGTGTAAAAGGGCCATACAACAGACTGGCACATGGAAGAAAGACGAGCTACCAAAAAAAATGGGAGTTTCGCTTCCCATTAACCTTATTCCCTGTTCGTAATACAATCTATCGATGAGTCTCCATTACTGATAAACAGTATGAACTAAAAGAGAAATTAATTCGAACTTTCTACGTACATGTAAAGAGTTTTTTTTTAAACATTGAAAGAGGTTATATATGCTCGATCGCATGTGCCATGCATCTTTCTACCAGTCACTTGAAAGAACCCCCACTGGCAGTCATGTTTATGCATGTGAGGGTTGCCAATAATTTATTTTTTCTTCTCTATGGTATGTATCATGGTCTGTAAATATAAATGAAGCTCCACTGAACTCCACTGAAAAAATGAAGCTAAAATTCTAGCTCTATTGAAAAGTGGCGATGCATATACAATCGGCCCAACTGCGCCTGCAGCGCCGACCTGTCGGGAGTTAGAAACTTTACTTTCATTTTCAGATTCAATGAAAAACCCCTATCGTAGGTTACGATCGGCCCTATTGCGATCAATGCGGCATCTGGCGCGATCTGTTTTCCTTAGCTCCTCGAAACAATGGAAAATAGCGGGAGCTCGCTGACTCTTTATATCTATAGACCGTGGTATGAAAGAGTTCAGAATTCCGTCAACAGGTTGAGCTTCATTGTAAGCGTACATGTGAGTGTTTATTTTTCGTTTCAGGTTCTTCCTTTTCCTCTCGCGAAGGTCACCCTGTAAATCTTTAATGTACGTCATTGGAGTGAAACTACACCTTTTATCACGGCCTTCTAGAAACTACCAGGCCTGAACATGGAAAAGATAAAACATTGTTACGTCGTTCTTTACCAACCGTAGCCGACGAAAAAGACAGGCCGGGGCACTAAAAAGTCACGTGACCAATGTATATCTAGCAACAATCCAATCTTCATTGTTTCCATCTTGGATTTCAACAATCAGTGTTTTTTCGTTTGTTGGAAACAATGAAGATTGGATTGTTGCTCGATCTACTTTAGTCATGTGACCTTTTAGTGCCCCGGCCTGTCTTTCTAGTTGGCTTTGTTACCAACGCCGCTTAAAGAGGAGGCCTGTTCACTGAAACGTCATACATTATTACATCATCATCAGAGGGCGAAATTTAGAGCTTATTATTGGATTTCTACCACGGTCTATAGATATAAATGGTCATCGAGCTTCCGACATTTCCCATCGTTTGAGAAGCTAAGGAAAACAGATCGCGCCAGGTGCCGCATAGATTGCACTAGGGCCGAACGTGACCTACGATAGAGATTTCTTTGAAACTGTAAATGAAACTAAAGTCTTTATCTCCCGATAGGGTGGTGCTGCAGGCGCAGTTGGACCGATTGTGCTTGCAGCACCACTTTTCAATAGAATTCCCGCCCTGTCGGGAATTAGAAACTTTAGCTTCATTTTTCAGTGGAGCTCGATGACCATTTATATCTATAGACCGTGATTTCTATCAACAATTAGGGATTTCTGCCGATAATAAGCCCTAAATCTCGCTCTCTGATGATGATGAAACAACGTAGCCAACGAGAAAGACAGGCTCCGGCGCGGAAAAGTCACCTGACCATAGTAGTCCGGCCAACAATCCAACCTTCATTGTTTCCAACAAACGATAAAATATTGATTGTTAAAATCCAAGTTGGAAACAATGAATGTTACATTGTTATTCGGACTAGTATGGTCAGGTGACTTTTCCGTCCCGGGACCTGTTTTTCTTGTTGGATACGTGCAACAATGTATGACGTTTAGTGAACAGGCCTTCTCTTTAGATGGCGTTGACAAAAGTAAGTTCAAGAATACATTATTGACGTCATGTTCAGGCCTGGTAGTTTCTAGAAGGCTGTGCTTTAATGCTGCGGTCAGTGTAGAATTAGTATTCCCTGCTGGCGATTTTTAATGTTAATCAAGTTCAGTTCAGGTCAAGTAAAATGCTGTGTCAAGTGTTTGTAATTCAAATGAACTAATACAAAATAAGATTATATGAAAAGTAAAAATAATAGAGGTTGCACGTTATTTGTATTTTTATCATAGCTGCAGTGGCTAGAAGGACTATTATGTCAATTGAATATGAAATGCAGCCATAAGAAGCGTAATAGGGAATAATGATAATGACGTTGATAGGTGGCGTTTGTGTTCAATGGGCTGAAGACCATTGCATTTTTCTCATTTCTCCGTTTGTTTACATTTGTTTAATGTTTGGTTATGTTAGATTTATGCGGCTAAATTATAATATTAATATTATTATAAAATATAACAATATGACTACGGTATTTTATTCTCGTATTGTCGCCACTCTTGTTCATTATCCTTATGGACTGTATAAACAGGGGTAGTCGAGGCGATGACCACCTTGGTTACAGCATGCACTAGATCTATTTGCAGCCAAGTGTTAAGAGGCTGGGATGAAAATCAGTGAGGCAAAGACAAGTTCTGGTCTTTTCAAAATAATCTGCTAAGTGCGCTCTCCGTGTTAGGGAAGCCCCATTGAGACAGATAGAAAGTTCAAGTTTCTCTGGACTGCAATCATTAATGATGGGCGGCAGGATAGAATTGGATGCTCAGTGCAGCAAACTGTCAGACGCGAACTTTAGCGTTTTGTGATAATGAAAAGAGTTTGGAAACAAAGCCAAGCTCTCTGTTTTCAAATCTATGTCCCCATGCTCACCTGTGATCATGAGTATTCGGTAATGACCGAAAGAGTGCGATCGCGGGTGCAAGCGGCCGAAATGAGATTCCTGAGAGAAGGGTGTTGCAGCTGTACCCTATTAAGTGGTGCACAGCAGCACAGTTAGAGAGCATTTAGGTGTTGAACCGCTACTTCTGCGTTTTGAGAGGTCTCAGTTTCATTGGTATGATCACGTGATACGAATGCCATAAACATGTGATCCAGTGGTGCCAAGAAATGATCGAAATTTTCCACAACAGGGCATCAAAACGTGTCATCGACATCTGCACAGGCGACAAAACATGGCTCTATCACGACCCCGAAACTAAGGAACAGTCCAAACAGTGCCTCCCCAAATGGCAAGGACCACCATAGAAATACAAACGTTCTGGGAGGCTGGAAAAATAGTGGTGGCAACTTTCTTCTGTTCCACCGACTGTGTGTGAACAGTTGTGCTTGAAAACCAAAAGGCGGTTACAGCAGAGTGGTATGTGACATTGTGCGCGCGAAAAGTTCTAGAAACGTCCGAAGACCAGAAGACAATATTTGTTGTGGCATCATGACAGTGCCCCAGCACATGCCGCCGTTAAGACATATGAGTTTTTCAGTGATAATTAGGTTAATATGTTGACGCTTCCTCTCCCCTATTCGCCAGACTTGATATCTTTTTTTGTTTTCGCCAGAATCAATAGGAAGTTTAGGGGGTTTCATTTCGATAGTGACGATCGGTCCAGGACGATTGGTCTAATGACGATTGGTCCAACGCCGATTGGTCTAACGCCGATTGGTCTAAATCCCGATTGGTCCAAATTCCAATTGGTCCAAATCCCGATTGGTCCAAATCCCGATTGGTCCAAATTCCAATTGGTCCAAATCCCGATTGGTCCAAATTCCGATTGGTCTAAATCCCGATTGGTCCAATTCCCGATTGGTCCAAATTCAAATTGGTCTAATTCATAATGATAAAGGAGACTGAAATGACTGAAAAACTTCCACTGAAAACGAATTTAAAATAAAAAAAGAGAAAACTTATATTTTATGATTTCTGCTTATTTTTACATAAAAAAGAAAAATTAAAAAATGAGAATTTTTATACTTGTTGAAAGGTTTGTTAAGGTGTTTCTTTTTTTGGCCTACCACTCACTAAAAGTGAAGGCCTATGTGTTTGTTTCAGAAACTCAATTTTTTTTTCCTGAATTCGACTTTAAAATTTAGATTTCGAAAAGATATGTTGAAATTTTGAAAGAAGAATTTCCGTATGTACGTATGTATGAATGAATGTATGTATGTGACTTATTTTATGCAGCTAACTCCTCTGAAACTGCAAACAGCAGAAATGACTAAAAATTACACATGCTTAGAGATCCCCTAAATTGTGCCTTAGCGTATATTTTATATCAATTGCGTAACCCTTTTAGAGATATTAATTTTAAATTAAAAAATGGCTATAGCGTACAAACCAGCTATAAACTATCCCCTTCCCCACCCCTCCCCAACAAGTTTTTTTTTAGTAAAAAATTTTTAATTCATATTTAGAGGGATCCTTAAACTATGCATTGACGTTTTTTTCCTGGAAATGGTCTAAGCCTTTTTAGGGAAATTAATTTTTTTTATAAAATGAAGAAATGACAGAAGCATTTATTTCATCAAACCAAACACAATAAAAACGACATAAATGGCTCCTCTCATTGAGACGAACTTTTTTTGAGAAGAAACTGTTTGGCTGCGGAGAGCCATTTTGGAGAAATTAAGGTTTTAAGGACC
>JAHWFO010115698.1:905942-916256 GCA_023313115.1 Rhysida immarginata
AGGCCTGTGCGAATATTCCATTCCGCCATTCCAATTTATTTCTAAAGGTTATTTATTAATAGCGACATATTTTTTATTTTTATAGCTACTTATTATTTTTTACAACGCTTATTTTTTACTTTCATCATGTTTGGGTCATGTTTGGTGGATGAAATCTTGTAATCATTATTTCAATCCCTTCCACTAATCCGATCTTGCTAATCCTAATTTAACGAGAACTTTTTTAACAAAAATGAACCGACTTCATGGGTCAAAAACCTTCCCAGAAAAATATTCAGTGGAATAGCGAAAACCCCATCCAAATCGGATCAGTAGTTTTTGAGAAAATCAGTAGTTTTTCTCGGTTTCAATGGAAATTTTTCAGTCATTTTAGTCTCCTTTTAGACCAATCGGGAATTAGACCAATCGGAATTTGGACCAAACGGGATTTAGACCAATCGGTATTTAGACCAATCGGTATTTAGACCAATCGGGAGTTGGACCAATCGGGAATTGGACCAATCGGTATTTGGACCAATCGGGAATTGGACCAATCGGTATTTGGACGAATCGGGATTTGGACGAATCGGCGTTAGACCAATCGGCGTTAGACCAATCGGCGTTAGACCAATCATCATAGACCCAGTGACGATAGCATCCTAGCACATACTACGACTGCATTTTGGAGCTCACTGCTCAGAACTGGACAAAATGCTTATCCGACTGATTCAAGAGGATGAATCTGTATAGAAGCCGAGGGAGAGTATTTCGAAAAGTGCTAAAAGAATGGTCTTCGTAAGATGCGTGCAGCGTTCTTGGCTTAATTATTTTGGAGTACCCCCTCGTATTTCTTCGTTCTTAGTTTTATATACAAAGATATTTTAAACTGAGATACACAGTTGTTTTTAACTCTATTTTCCATCAATCTTCAGAAGATTGTATCGCTTTGCTCATCGAGTTAATTCACAGATCTTTCTCAGAAGTTTTCACAGCAGTGTGGTGTTGCTGTAGACAATAAAAACAAAACAAGCAGCACTGAAATATGTGCGAATCTGACGTTTAATATCAAGTGCTGGTTAGAATTTCATCAGGTTTGAGAAATATGTCCGCGATGATGTTGTACGATCCATTGGCCCATGGCTGATGAAAAAATGTGATTCTTGGCTATATACGAGGGTCAATTTTAAAGTAAGAACCGTTTTATAATAAAAACAAAACTACTATATATATTTTCAAAATTTTTTTTTCTTTACCAGATTCTATGTACCTTAAATTATTTTTTCTACATAGTTTCCAAGTTTATTTAAGCACTTGTCATAGCGCCCGATGTACTTCCGCATGATAACTTAATAAAAGCTGCGCCGATGAAGAAAGTCACACAGTTTTCACTTGTTCATCGTCGCTGAAATGCAGGCCGCAGTGGACTCCTTTAGGCCCCCAGCTGGCAGATTGTGTTGTAAATTGGACCCGTTTAGGTGAAAGACTATCTTCTGAGGTTTCAGATAGGGAAATGGTCTCTCTCTCTCTCTCCCTGTTTGCTGCATATGCTCCAGCCACAGAGTACCCAGTCTTTGTAGATGAAATTGATGTTCTTAGCAGGAGAGGAAGTACAGACGTCAATGCACACGTAGGGGTTGACGAACTAACGTGGAAAGACGTGATTGGAAGAAATGATGTTCCTGACTTAAAAGTGAATGGGAAGTGCTTGTTAGATATCTGTTCCAACAATGGACTTTCTATCATGAACACCTTCTTCCAGTACAGGGATGCCTGTTAATATACCTAGTAAACGGGTGCAATGGACCAGATTTGTTAATCGTGTTAGCTGACTTATTCCATTCAGTGTTGGATACTCGTGTGAGGATTGGAGCAGAACTATTAACTGATCAAAATATAGGATCTGGTTAGCACTATGCGGTTCTCTGAATCCATGCCTACCAAGCGAGATACTAGACGCATCAAATGGGAGGCATTGGAGGCTAGAGCTGTGAGGAAGAACTTTGCCGCTTAACATCTTCAAATTTCAAAGAACTGCCCAGTGATTGTGGCACTGTTGTAGAGGAGTGGCAGTTATTTAAAGCTGCAGTGATAACTTGGACTGCTTTGTGCTGTGGTCGTAAGCGGTTGTGTGTGCCGCATGGCAGTAAGAAAAGGACTGAGAAAAGGAGATGCCAGGCCAAGAAGAAGTCTATTTGTTATGGCTTGCAAATAAATCACCTTCCAGTACCCTAACACTCTCAGCATACTTTTTACGCTTAGAATTGTTGTTTTAATTTTTATCCCATTCTGCTTCTCGTTACGTACATACAACTCTACGCGTAAAGACACAGTGAGGGCATCTTCTGTAGAAAATCTTAAGTCTCAACGATTAAGCTAGTTTTAAGAAATTGACTTGTTCGAACAACCCCGTCCGAAGTGTCAAAAAAAATTTATTCAAATTTGCTTTCTTTTCTTTTTGTTTATGGTTTAGGATTACATGCTGAAATCAAACGCATTAGGAGTCTGGCTTCTATTTTTATTTTTTAACATGAAATAAAAAGTTATACTATTATTATCACTTTATAATACAAGCATGAACTTCGTATTTATTTTATAGTGGAGTCTGGTATTAATGCATTCAAAATGTAATCTTATTACAATTCAATCGCCAGTGGGAAAATCAGTAATGAATGTTTCGTAATGTGCTATGGAAATACATATTCGCACATAATCGCTAGAGAAAGTGCTTAAGAAAAGTCGATTTACAATACTTTGAGAGTATTATATGTGAATTCATTTTGACTTCACGTGTTTGTATTCCAAAGAACATCAAATGGCGATATCATCTATCACTTGATAACCTCGTTTGAATTTTCCTCGTAAGCTAAACCCTGTGGCACTTGTTCTCATCAATAGTATGATGAAAGGAAATGTTTTTGTTAACTTTGACGCTCTTATCTTCCTTATCTCTACAGTTGTTCGCACTAAATCGACCACCGATGAACCCACTGCATATGTCGATATCGTTAACTTTAGGAAGGAGCTGGGACTTTTGTACCTTCAAAAACGTGGGGGCACGCAGCTTAAGTGCTGTTCTTCTCTTCCTTTCTTCTTTTTTTATGCTCGCAATTTTTAAACCCCATTCCAAGAGAGAGAAGAGATGGAGCAAAGTTAAGTGGAGAGAAGGATTCTGGGGTGGGTTGGCGAGAGAATTCATTTAAAATGCATGGAGCCTTCTCGATTGATTTCCCCAACCATCGGAGGGGAGAAGAGGGCCGCTTAATTTTTATCTATTTTCTTTAATACGTTGGGGATTCCTTCTGTAATCATGAGACTAAAAAGCCTATTATTTATTTAAACACTGTTCGTGCGAACTCCATGTCGATGGGACATTACGCTCGGAATTAAAGTGGAAAATTGGGCAAAAAGGCGAAAAAGAGAAGAGCCTCGCTTCTCACTCTATCTCCCTATTTTTTATTACAATTTAGATTAAAAGAAGAAAGCCAATGAAAGAATTCTCTGGCGCAGCCTTCTCTTTTCTCCCTTTTCCCTTTCCATTCTTTTGAGCTCCATCGTTATTTTTCATTCGACTTCGTTTTAATCTGTTTACAATTGACTGTTACGGAAAAGCGCAAAACTGGAAACTTTGCTCATTCGTATGCATAGGTTTAGCTACGTACTTTCCATTTTTAATCTACTTTATCCTATCGATATCCTCAGATAAAGTACCTTTATACTAGTTTCAGGTTAGGTTAGGTTAGATTAATCATCAGGTTGGATTCCTTGATACTTCCAATTAGGACACGATAAACATAGACTATTTTGATATCTTATTGGTAAGTATTATAAAGTACAAATGCAGGTCGAATTTTTAAGTATCTTTTAAAACTGTAATAAGAATTATAAACTAAATAAGCAATACTAATTTCTCCAAATGTAAAACGCATTGCATTGACTACGTAAGCGTTCCATATTTTATTTAAGTTTATTCAAAAGCTCCATATTGATAAACTCGTTTATGTGTCAATTCCCATGGTTCTTTCAGTTAATTAGAACTATTGCTGTTAAGCAAATAACAATGCTTTAAAGGTAAAGCGCAGCTGTAAAGCTTCTAGCGGATTCATCATCCAAATGGCAAGCTGAAGAATATAAAGTTCTTTGTTGAACAGAATAAAATGCAGCAGAAGACGTTAAGTTATTGAACTTGGGCGCCTTTTCTCAAATAAGGCGAACAAGGGAAGGTAGCATGCCCTGAATAAAATTGATGGATGAATCTAGAATGCTTCAAATGCATCTCCATTCCCACTTCACCTGCTAAAAACTGGATGCCAAGATCATGCGATGTAAAAAAAAATAGCTGTGCTAATTTATATATGGGATGGTCCAAAAATCCGTATACAGCCTTTTATTTCCTAAACGAACAGGAAAATTAAATAAATGTGAACACAATGCAAAATGGATACGAGGATCTATATTTTGCGGTACATGACGAACATGGCCGCCATCCTGAAATGCGTCATATTGGATATATGCCAATTTTTTCAAATGGAAATTATGTCTTATGATATTCCAAACAACGCGAGGATTTTTTTTATAAATCCATTCTACATGTTGGAGTTAATCTATCTGTCAAGGTTTGGAAGCTATCGCAACTGAAAAATTGGCATGATGTGTCGTCCCTGTTTTAGAAGCACAGCTCTTAGGCGTCTAGTCCAATAACGTGAAACTCTCACTAGCATACCCTGAGTGTCAATGACGCAGCACTTGATGATCCTTATCAGAAATTTTCTCTGCATAAATGAGTTCGTTCAAATATCCCCCAAGTCGAGGAGTGTGAGATCGGTAATCTCGTATGCCATTCCACAAGAACAAGCTGACCAATCCAGTTTCTTGGAAACAAAAAATTAAAAAATTGGAAGCCCTGACGAACAACTGTCCCGAGTGAGACAAAGCACCTTCATGCTGGAAAAACGAAGGGAAGCTATCATCGATCAAAAGGGCAGGAAAAGATATATCAATCACATTTCTAAGTACCATTTAGAATATAGGGTCCTTTCAATGAAAACCTGTTCAAACACACGAAATCACGAATATTTCAATTTCAAATTATCTTGCAAGTTTCAGTGATGATGGTTTCCAAACTGTGATCGATACAAATTGGAATGAATTTCTGAGATACACTTTCAAAAGATACACTTTCCTAAAATGTAGACCCCCATATTATTATTTGCACTCAAATGATTGTATTCAGTTACTATGTTTAATTTTCTGTCGATTTTGAAAATAAAATGCTGTACTGGGACTTTTGAACCACCCTGTATATAAAATAGCACAGATACCTTGAGCTTATTTAACAATACATCAGCTACTTTAACCCGGAACCTTGGAGTTCCTCAAGGTTCTATACTGTCCCCGCTACTTTTTAATCTTTTCATTAATGATCTCACGTACATACTATACTCCATATGTACTATCCTTTATTCAGATGATGTCACCTTTACTTTTACTGACAAGTCATTGCCCAACCTTCAAGACTCCATTAATAAAACCTTATTCTCCCTTAACAAATCGAATTCCACTAATCAATTATACTTAAATCTTAATAAAACCAAATATATGATTTTCCATCAACGAAATAAGCAACATGTCCCAAATATTTTATTCATTTCTTACGAAAATCACCCAATATCTCAAACAGTCTCGTTCAAATTCTTAGGCCTCCAAATATCCCCCGACCTCTCCTGGAACGATCATATCAATGTCCTGTTGAAAACTCTTTCATTGAAACTGGGTATGATATCCCGTCTCCACTTCCTCCCCCCAAACATCCTCCTCTTTCTATATTACGCATTAGTTCACTCTAGACTATGTTACGGCATCCAATTTTAGGGCGCATCTACAGACTTTAATTTAGTTCGTTTATTTCGCTTACAAAAGTGGTTCCTTAGAATACTACTTAGACTTCACAAACCCTCTCCCGTCTCTCACCTCCTCAACTCCTATCAGATTGCTACAATATATCAACTTTACGTAGTTCAATTAGTAGCCTTCGTCCACAAAATTATTAACGGAAATCTAATTCTTACTACCCCGCTAATCCTGATTTCCCAACATCAAATACACTCCTACCCCATCCGTAACTCCCGCCCTTTTAGAACTGCTTTCACAAAAAGTAACCATCAGCGCCGTTGTGTTTCTTACAATGGAGCTAGATGGTGGTCTCTTCTCCCTGATAGCCTTCGCTCTCCCATGTCCTTTTCTACCTTTAAGAAGGAACTGAAAAAACATATCTTTTGTAACACACATATCATCAGGCCATTCTAAATCTTGTTGGATAACGTTCGACTTTTACTTTTACTTTTATCGTTTATGCTCTGTTTAGTGTGTATTTTACAATATTACCACATTCGTTGTTCTGTCGTCCTTTATTGGAAAAAAAATGAAAAACTGTCTATGGCATGATATTAGATAATATGAAAGTTATGTTCATTTCATAATTTATTACTGTATTATAATTTATTTTTTTTAATTTCGAATTTTAGTACTACCTTTACAAAGTGATATCACTATACAGCATGAATCTGTTTAAATATTATACCCATATATAGTGGTAGACACTCATTTGTTATTTCTAATTAGTGCGGATTCTCTTTCAGTGTAAAAAAAAAAAAAAGAAATACAGTTCCATGTATAACTGGTATGTTTTTTCTGTATAATCCTTCTCGGGGACCAAACATGTCGGCCTTCAGCCATACAGGCCCCGACTAGAATACTTTTTTTCTATGTCCATTTTTTTTTCAATAAATAAATAAATAAATTTCCATATTTTTGATACCGTATGACCTTGCACCCAGTTTTTAGTTGATGAAATGGGAATGTGTATGTATTCATGCATTGCGATATCATACACAAATTTTATTCAAGGCCTCAAATACACATTTGTTGATACTCATTTAGCTGGAGCAGCTGACTGGATTCTCGAAAGATGCGATATCCAGACCATTCAACTGTTAGAAAAATTATCCAGTCTTTGTGCAAAAGAGGTAGCTATGGCTCAAAGAAAAATTAATCATGAGCGAGACCACCGTCGTTTTATATGGAGAGATAGGACATCCATACCATTGTATGGAGAGATAGGACATCCAGTGTGCAACAATTGACAGCTGGCTTTAACCAAGGCTTTTCCAGGCCCAATATCTGGCAGAATCATGCGCCGAAAATTGAAATGGATCCAAATCGGCATCGCATGCCTATATGAAAGCCCTGTAAAGAACATGAAAGTTTGTCTACAGTGGAGGGTTTGACAGGAGTCCCATAAACCAGAATCAGCATACTCTCTCAAGACAACTCAAGAAGCTGCTGGTGGTATCATGATTTGGAGGTGGTCCCCTAATATTCATGGAAGATCGGGAGCGCTCCACCAAATTACCAAAACAGTGTGCGAGCATTGACTCACCATGACCCAAGAACTTCAAGATGACACCGTCGGCAACGAAAGTGATGGCGACTGTATTCTGGGACATTAAGTTATCATTCATGTCGATTTTCTGGAAGAAAGTCGAACCATAGATGCACCCTACTACTGTGATATTTTGAGGACGTCCTTGAAGTCGGCACTAAGGAAAAAGCGACCAGGACTCCTTATCAGTGGTGTTTGTTTTCTGCGAGACAATGCCAGACCACACGCACTGCCAAACTGACTATGGTCACACTGACGGAACTCAAATGGGACAACTTACTATATCCTCCATACAGCCTGGATCTCTCCCCTTGCGACTATCATCTGTTTGGACCATTGAAAGAGTTCTTTGGAGGGCAGAGGTTCGGCTCCAATGAAGAAGTGAAAAAGGCTGTCCTGACGTGGTTTCGGCATCAGCTTAAGATTTCTACACAATCGGTGTCCAGATGCTCCCAGAACGTTAGAAAAAATGTGTAGAGAAGCAAGGAGAGTTTTTGAGAAATAACTGGTGTGTGCGTGTTTTGTTTTTTTTTTAGTTTCCTGGTTTTATAAAAAATAAAGTCCAGGTCAAAAAAGGTGAAGGGAAAATTGGACTCGAACAAGGGACCACGATTTTCGCTATCGCTGTTCTAACCAATTGAGGTATCGGGGATAGTGAACCGTTTGTGATGATTCTTGTCGGTTGTGAATAGGTTTGGACCGACAATTTAAGCGAAGTAATGAATAAAGCTTAAAAATTAAAATACCAAACTCAATGACGAGTATATTGTCAAATTCTATTTGCTTTTCTTAATGGATTATCCGAGTCAGCGCGGTTATTTGAAGTCCTTCTATCTACGTCTTATCATAGGAAAAATAGGAAGAGTTATTTGATAAAAGCTGAAGTTCAAATAACCTTCAACATTTAATAATAAGCAACAGTTTGGAATTGTAAATGCTCTAATACATAGCTTCGTGACAAGGAATATCCTGAAGGCTTTAGTCGCAGACGTCCTTTGGAGTTTCGTGCCAAAGATCGAATGCGGCTTTTGGCCAACAGAAATGCAGCGCTGGATATCTTCCTAGGCGGTGTCTTTATGGGACGAGTTTTTATGATTAATTCCTCTCATTGCAAAGATAAAGGCTAACATCATCTAGACAGAATAGAATTCCCAGAATGTTGAGCAAATTTTTATCGACTATGCTCCGCTGAGATTAAAATATACGACGCCGCTTTCTGTGAATTCTCTTATGGAGGAATGACAACTATTTAATGGAGCAATTAAAAACCTGTAATTCTCTGTAGAATTCATTCTAATATAGATATATGAAGTGACGATACTTTAAACCGTGGTTACGTCAAAATGTTTGGGGAGTTCCAGGGTTTTCCAGGCATACGTTTCTATTTAGGGCTTTTCTCACTCCAAAGTATTTATTTAGAATTACTCTTTAAACCCTGGCAATGATTCCTGTCGCCTCTACGTACAAAACATGTCAGACGTGTTGTCAGAATTTTTAGTTCCCCCCCCCCCAAATTGTTATAGATCTCTAGATATTAGAATTAATCATTTGTACACATTACTTAAAGAAGGAATGAACTCAGTAACTCTATATACGCAATTACGCTTAACGTGTTGGAAATCAGAATCCCGTCATGTACACGGGTGGCAAATGAAAATTAAACACCCGGACGTGTTGATGACATATTGCTGAGATTTCAAGTTCAGAGTCCTGCGAATGAAACATAACTATGAACACAAGTACAATCTCATTGTATAACTTTGAAGATACAGGGTGTCTCAGGGGGGAAGCCTACACTCTACATGCACTCGATCATACAAATCATCTTGAGGAATGTCATTCCATGCTCGTTCTATTGGTGTGCACGGATGGGGAAGTTGACGGACATACTGCAGAGCGTTTTTAGTTATACGAGCCGCATGTGGACAAGCGTTGTCTTGCTGAAACAGCATATCCCCCATGTCCTCCAAAAAGGGACCGGGGGCCCTATTCTCGAAATTTTCGTGTTGCAATCCATCTCACGTATACTATCTCACTTGTGAGATTTCAACTCACACGATTGCTATTCTGCAGTTCAAACTACAAAACGAACACGACTGGTGAGTACGCACGTCAAACTCACACGAGTTTCGACATTTCTAAGTGTCTGGAGACTATCCATCAAGAACCAATCAAATAAGCCAAAACTGTTCCCAAACGATCGAGCAGAGCCTAATGAAAGGCTAAATTTTCATTAGGCTATGATATGGAGGCAAAGAAAAGAATCAGAGATGAGTAAAAGAAATTTTATTCATAAATAATACAAGAATGTATAAAGGAAAATTTGATAACGAGTTTACGAAGAACTATGGAATGAAATTGAATTCTTGCGTCGGAACAAAGAAATCAAACATAGAAAACACAGAATGGAAAAAAAGGCTTAATTTGCACTATACCATGGATGAAGAAAAGATGGATGGGACACTCCATTGCCTTCCTCAGTGAGTTTGATTTTGGGGCGACATCTGGAGCTTTGCGTAGTCTGCTTAGATTAGGTTAATAAAATTAAAATTACACTAGAAACGATGAAATAAAAAATATAAAAAAACTTTCTAAGCACACTTTTATCTTAAAAAGCCACTTAATATATAAATTTATATTTTTTTTTAATTTCTAGTAATACGCAAATCGAAACTATGGTGGTGAAGTTTCGGTTTAGTACTACGCAAAGCAGCAACTGAAACTATTATTTTTTATTTCCCAGACAGTTTTGGTTTAGTACTACGCAAATCGCCAGAGGGCGCCACTGAAAAAAAAATCACGCTCGACGCAAAGGAGTGTCCCATCCATCTTTTCTTCATCCATGACTATACGCACAATCGCGCGATCAAGGTAAGTGAAATGATGTTTTGAAGACC
>JAHWFO010115698.1:916656-947229 GCA_023313115.1 Rhysida immarginata
AATGATGTTTTGAAGACCCCCCCCCCCTCTAACCAGCTGATATATAAACCCTTTTTTATTTGGTTACGAGTAAAAGGTTAATTAATGAAGATGTCATTTACCTTGGTCGCGTGGTTAGTCATCCCGGGATTGTGCCGATAGTGCATATTATCTATCGCTCTGTTTTGTAGGCTTAATGCTGATCTTTGAGTTTGATCCCCTAAAATCGGTCGAAGGTTGTCTATCAAAATTTTTGCCGAAATCCTTTGATAGTCGAAATAAGTGACGAAAATGTTACTCATGACAGTCAAAAGCATCAATCCGCGTTCGTAAAACTCGTTGCCTCCTCAAACAACGCCTTTCCCGCTGTTTCCAATGCTCCGATTCAATGCAGCGTAACGAAACGTCGGCCATGTTTTTTCTTTTTTTTGTGTGCGTAGCTATCTCACAAGCTCTACTCACGTGAGTTGAGAACTCACATGGGGAGAACGAAAAACATGGGAGTTGATTTTTGAGAATACCAATTTTGTCTGAAAATTTCGAGAATAGGGCCCCAGGACGGGCTGGATTATGCTCTGGACGTAGGATGCAATATTCAATGTCCTCTCCACATACACCGGACTGGAGCGGGATAGGTGTGTCGGTCTTCCTCCATTCAGTCCTCGGGTAGCCCGTTCTTAGCAACATTGAAGGTGTCGTGGGGTAAGTGGCATTTTCGCGACCGCAGTCCCTTCCAGGAGACGATTATGGATGGTCCAAGCTGATTTGAGTGGACGTGACAAATGTGGTGCGACTGTGGCTCTGATTTGAGTGGACGTGATTACTTGGTATGCTAAAGCGGCCCATTGAATGCGCCGATCCTAACGTTCATCGAAAATCTGCGCTTTCCTGAATCACGTCTGCGGGTAAATAATCCATCCTCTTTCCATATTTCCCTACAATCACACAAATTGTCATACACAGAGCTGCCACTTTATTAGGTACATCCGTATAGTAGCGTGTTGAACCTCCATTAGCCCTCAAAACCGCCTCTAGTCGTTTGGGCATGGATTCAACGAGATGCTGTAAACGTTCAACATAAAAACTTCACGCAATTCCTGGAGATTCGATGGAGGTGTAGGCAAGGAGCGAACGGTCCTTTCCAGCTCAAGTCAAAGATGTTCAATGAGGTTGAGATCTGGGGACTGAGTCGGCCACTCACTGTCATGTTCCTGGAACCAATCCATATTGATATCCAGTTGTGGCCGGACAAGTGGTACATTATCCGGCTGTGGTCGGATAAGCTGTGAGCATGAAGGGGTGAACTTGATCTGCAACAATGTTTATGTATGTTTTGCCATTCAAACGACTGTCGACAGATATTATAGGATCCAATCCATGCCAAGAAAACATTACCCACACCATTACTCCGCCTCCTTCACCTTGCAAAGACCGCACCAGACATGAGGGGTCCATGGCTTCGTGTTGTTTTTGCCATATTCTAAGCCTTTCATCAACATGTTGCAGCAGGAATCGGCAATTCGTCTGACCAGGCAACCCTTTTTCCAACCTCAGTGATCCAATCCTGGGGGTCTAGGCTGAACTCATCGACAAGCTGTCGATCTCGACAAAATCTAACCGTCGATAAGTGGCATATTACACATTTATACACAAATTTACACACGTATGGCTAGATGATATACACTGATATACACAAGTTTACACACATTTACACATAATTTTAAACATTTTAAACATAAATACATACATAAACACATAACTGTAGACACACTATAGTATTATTTTCACAGTTCAAGTTTCGTAGCACAAGAGAGTACTTCATGTATGTAAATATTTTTAAACAGGTTTTTGTTAATATTTTTAGAAAATGTGTATTCTTGAGCTGTGTGTATTTAGCCTGCAGGCCGGAAACGAAGGAAAAAAGATTTTAATAAGAAATCTGTTGCGAAATTCTGAAATAACGATCGTCAAGTGCATAGTCGACTGCTCTTGAATTGTAGACAAGAATGGCAGAATTGTAGGCAGTTGTCGATGGTCAAAGTCTACACTCGAAAATCGACGGTGTAGAGTCTGTACACTGTAGACTCTGTAGACAAGTCGTGTTCATGCTAGCTCGAATCGACAAATGCGTCATTAACCACGTGACCATCGAAACTTGTCGACAGTCGACTGCTTGTCGATGAGCTCAGCCTAGACCCGAGCTGAGCTGTGGTCATAGGAGGCGCGCTTTCTTGTTTTTCTCTGACAGCATTGGTACCCAAGATGATCTTCGGCGTTGGTAACCCATTGAAGCCAAGGTGCGGTTAGTTGTCCGTTCTGATTTTGTTTTCTGGCTATCTGAGTTGTAATGAGCAGTAATTTGTCCCATTGTTGTCTTTTCTCCAAATCGTTACTAAAGATCGTAATCAACCTTCTGTAGAGATTCCTGTAAATTCTTTAAAGTATATATAGGTATCTAGGACAAACATAAACTTCCATGCCCACGGTAGTTTTCGAATCCGTAACTTGAAGACGCGAGAACTGGAAAGCGGATGCCCGGTCTCGCCAGCTGTGGCGGCATATTATTATTTAAACTAGTAGTAGATAAAGGTACAGTACCCTTTGATAATAAACCAGTAAAGATTAGTCATTTATGATGATTTTCTGACGTGCATATCTTTTGTAATAATTAAATTTTGTTTTAATATGTATTAAAGATTTTTTCATACCGAGCTAAATTTATGCTAAACCTATTCCTTGTCTCCGAAGCTGAAAATAATAAGTTTTTATAGAGCTTATATCACATGTTTGCGACAGGAATGTGAAATAGTTATCAGCTACAAGGTTATTTAATCGAAACAGCTTAACAGTTTTGTTTTTTTTAATAAATAAACAGTGCTTTAAACCGTGCTACATTCTTTGTTTTTCTTCAAACGTAGGTGAATTAAAATCGAAGAGCGTAAAGCGCTTTTCTTTTCTTTTCTTTTAAATTGGCTAGTGATGCATTATAGCAAATGAAATAATAAACAGTAATAAAAACTCGAGCGATTAACAGCTGACGGACGAACTGTCAGGAAGGATGTAATAAGTTGTGAATTAGAGGCCTGAGCTCTGTTTTTTCTCATGCGAGAACCACCCCATTAGGTCGACTTTCACCCTCCTCCCATTTGCCAACCATACCTGTTCCACCATCCAACGGAGTGAAACCACCGACAAAAAAATTATAACAATAAAACCTAACATTAAGAAATGGCACGTGGCCCTTCGGAGACTACCATAATATTCGGTGGGAGGGGAGGGGGATACAAAAAATGTGGATCAACTTGTGTGAAGCGCGAGTAGTTGATCGCAGACAAATAAACAGCGACAGAAAAGAAGGATCGCTCTGTAGACAGATTTTACGAGCTCGGTTCATGAGTAGCGAAGGTAATGGCATAGAAGGGGAGGGGGTGGTCGGGTTTTGGTGGTTCATTGGACGTGTAGGTGGAAGTCTGGTTTGCGTCAGCTGTCAACGTTAAAGTTTGTTAAACGTATAATGGACGCGGCTCTCTAATGAAGTTATCGAGTACAATTCACTTTTACGTGGGTTCCATCCCTTATTTTTTTTGCCTCTTCCTCCATAAACAATTATTATAAAAGGAAGAAGGGGGGTAAACGTAATAACATTTATGGGATGGGAAAAAAAGGAGGCTCGATCGTCGTTCAGCGGAATAAAATGAAAGCATTAAGGTGATTTCCAACTGTAATTGGCTTTTGAGTGTTTTGGCAAACGCTTTTAAAATACCATCCTGCTCTAATTTTATTTTACTTTTCAGTTAATTAATTTTTATTACTACACAATATTATTGCTTTCATTTAAAAATATGTTGTTAAATAAAAAAAAAACACAGCGAAAATGTTTTAGTTTACAGTAATTTATCTTGATGAAAAAATTTAGCACATGGTTTATTAGAATAGTCGGATTAATTGTTATGATACAGCTCAGACAGACAGAGGCATGAAATTTATACAGTCCGCTATCTGAAAAGTATTTTAATGCTTATTGTAATATTATTAGATGAAATACAATGCTCCGAGATCAGAACAGAATTGGTTAAAATATTGTTTATAAATACGCATATTGAACAATTATATGGGTTAATGACATCGAAATGATAGACATAAGGTCTAAAAGCGTGAATCATCTTTGTGATTTAATTTGATTTTACTAAAATCCAAGTAGTCTTGTCTGTCTGTACCCTTTATAGACTCAGTCCCTGTAAGAGATACCCGGTTTCCAAATATTTTGATGGACACCCCGAGGATATTTGCAAAAAAACGTTGCATAGGCTGTTCAGTAGGCACTGTGTGCTACCGAAATATCATATATCACCACCCAAACTAATTTGAACGGATTAGTACCAGAGGCATTTGCAATACTGAGACCGGGCATTTGATGATTGGCCCATTTAAATTCTGTAATTCCTGTTGTTTGGCGCCTTCTGAAAGTCTGAGCAACATATACGGGGAACGTTCATGACTGATGTCATTACAAGAAACTGCTGCAAGTTAATTATTGACGTCATACATTTACCATTATTGCTACCCTCTCACATAAACTGGCAGCACAAAATCTTTTCCATATTTTTATTTGAAAAAAAAAAGATAAAGAATTGAGGCTTTGCAGGTAAAAATAATTTGGGATTATAGAACCAACCAGTTTTGGCTTTATTTGCCGCCTTCATTAGGGCCTTCATAAGCCTGATGAAGGAGGGAAATAAAATTGAAACTGCTTACTTACTTACTTTTCAAAACCCGCTTATCCGTTAGGGTCGCGGGGGCAGCAGCCCTATGGAGGATCTCAAAAAAAGAGCAACCTCTCCACCAGGCAGTTGCTCAAACACGCTCATCGGTTTGGTTTGGTTTGTTTTTGGATTAACGTCCTTTTCAACTGCCATGGTCATTTCAGGACGGCGTTATAGGGGCCGCAGATTTTGCCTCGCAAGGGTTCTTTAACGTGCAGCCGAAAAACGACTACACGGGACACGCTCATCGCCTCGGCTGCCCCTGTCTATACAGTCCATAAAGATAATGAACAAGAGGGGTGACAGTACGCACCCTTGGCAGAGTCCAACACCCACGGTGAACGGTCTTGACTTAATACCATTTATCCGGACACACATCTCAGAGCTTTCATAGAGAGACATGATAGCAACCAGTAATTGCCCGTCCACTCCAAACTCATGCAACACTTGCCAGAGCTTCTCCCGAGGAACTCTGTCATGTGCTTTTTCGAGGTCCACAAAGCAAGCGTAAACATGTTTTGCATACTCCCATGATTTCTCAAAGATTTGCCTTAGAGCAAAAATGTGATTCGTCGTGCCTCGGCCAAGTCGGAAACCACACTGCTCTCCCCGACAGTTTGGAGTCGACTATTTCCCGACTTCTCTTCTCCAGACACTTAGCGTACACTTTCCCAGGAATGCTGAGCAAAGGGATAGCTCGATAGTTGTTGCAATCTCTCTGATCTCCTTTTTTGAAGATAGAGATCACAATTCCTGTCTGCCATTGTTTAGGGGCCTGACCAGATATCTAAGCAACCTGACATACCCGAGTCAGTCACAGGATACTATCCTGATTTAAGGCCTTTAACATCTCGGACCGGATTTCATCATCACCTTCAGCTTTGCCAGTCTTCAGGGACTTAATTGCCCATCTGACTTCTGCTTCGGTGATGCTACCGTGACTATTCTCCGCTCCAAGGTGCAGAGAATACAGTAGAAGAGAAAATATCATCGATGAAGAGAACGACGGAAATCAATAGACTTTAAGCAGTAGGAAGTTAAACAAACACACAGGCTCCTCCCAATTCCTGTTCGAAACTGAAACTACTACAAGTAACGTTATCTGAACGACTGAGCAACATCGATGACCCCGTCTCATGGCGGGAATAGAAGCTAATGCCTAGTCTCCAAACGGAAATAGAAGCTAATGCTAGTGGCTGGTTGGTATGGTCGGACTGAATAAACCCGCATGCTCCAGTACAAATAAACGTATAAAAATCATTCTGTTAAGAAAAAAATCTATTGAGTGCTTTAATTGAGTTATCCCTATTGCGCATTAACACAATACTTCCCAGTAGAAGACGAATGAATATTAGCCTTCCTGCTGTAAAAATCCTAAGAATTAATAGCCGCGAGGCCTTCCCTCTAATACTATGACACTGTTAATCTCGAAAGCCTCGGTAGCAGATCGCACTTACAAAATCGAATGACAGAAAAAGCTCTAGATTAGGAGCTAATCTTTTAGACCTAATTTAGAACTTTATGTCTCATAACAATGAGAGTTGTTTTTTCTAGGTCATTGTCTCATACCAGCACTTCCGTGAGAGGTTCCACTCTTATCGTTTTAAGCTCATTTTCTTATTACAAACAAGAATTATTCGTATCCTCTCATAAATTGTTAATGATTTGCATATAAAAATATTATTTTAATTAGTTCCGATGAACAGCAATTAGTATTCTTTGCTGGCTATTTTGAACGTTAATCAATCTCAGAGCAGGTCAAGTAGAATGCCGTGTCTTCTCAAAAGGAGATGGGCTGAAGAGTGGAACTGGATTAAACTATTTATTTTTTTAATCGAAATAATCTCCTCTGGTTTTTCTTGTGGTTGCACTAGCCAGTGGTTGCACTAGCCAGTGGTTGAACGAGATCACTTGCCTACTCGGATGGCCAAAGCGAGTAGGTGTCAGAAGTTAACTTCTGACCAGCGAAAGCTGTGGGCCAAGTTCATGTTGCCTCGTTAGAGGTGTTTTTTTACGTTGGGTGTAACATTATGCCACCTGAAGATCTTTTTAGATCTTATAAACCTGTGGAGGCAATACCATCTGCCCCGCCACTTCAAAAGTGGTTTTTCTTGTGGTTGCACTAGCCAGTTGTTGCACTAGCCAGTGGTTGAACGAGATCACTTGCCTACTCGGGTGGCCAAAGCGAGTAGGTGTCAGAAGTTAACTTTTGACCAGCGAAAGCTGTGGGCCAAGTTCATGTTGCCTCGTTAGAGGTATTTTTTACGTTGGGTGTAGCATTATGCCACCTGAAGATCTTTTCAGATCTTAAAAACCAGTGGAGGAAATACCATCTGCCTCGCCACTTCAACAGTGGTTTTTCTTGTGGTTTTTTGTAAATGCTGGCAAGTTAAAGGTATTTTCTTCTTCATCAGGGGTTATATAAGTGTTTTGTAACCCAAATAAAATCTTGTAAACATTCCAAGGAGGAGCTTTAGCAGTGAATCAGAAATACATTTATACGTTTATTAAAAAGAAATTAATCCCCCTCCCCACTCCCCAGTAGGATAAGGCAAGTCATCTATTTTTACCCCTTTATCTGCACTTTTTACCTCTCCCTAAGTTTTTTTTAATCAATAAATTGATTTTCTCGAACGTAATATGTAAAAAATGTAAAAAATCTCGTATCTTCTTTCTTTTCTAACCATTTCCATATGTTTCCATACTTCTAAGGACCATGTGACTGCCAGCCCCACAAATCCGATCCCACTGGAACAATTGGGTCTAAGCTTCATAGTAATGTAGATCTTCCCTAGAGGAATCTGGATACTGGATTTTACGCCTTTCCGCTCCATTCTTATTCTACTTACGAGGGTCAGTCAAATGGAAACCAGAAATATTTTTTTACAGATCCTTTATTACAGACAGAGTTGGTACAATACATTCAATGTAGTCCCCATCTTTTCGATGCATTCCGTCCTAAGTCGGGAAGGCATGGTTACCTCGGGAAAAAAAAATCTTCACATAATGGAGATCTTGCTTATAGATTATGAGCACTTGAGCAATTTATCACATACCGAATTTCACTCCTTTATATGCATAAACACACCTAGACCTTTTGGTCCCCTCTAATTTTCACCCCCAAAACTCCGACCTTAGTGGGCTAATCAAAACCAAACTAAATAGTGAAGGTGCACATGCCCATAGTAAGCTACATTCCGAATTTCAACCTTCTACCTTAAAAAATGTAGAAATGATGAAGGGTGATTCAAATCGTGTGTAAAATAAAACCAGTAAGTAGCTCCATTTTTCCACTACTTAATAATAAGCTTATAGATTATGAGCACTTGAGCAATCGTGCGCCGATAAAGCGATTTCAAGTGCGCGCGCCGATGTCAATAATGCTTAAAAGATGAACAGAAAGTAACAATATATTGCTTCTTGACAAATCGATTGTTATATGACATGCCAGTATCTTTGAATAGAGCTGATAAGTATGATGTCACTTCCTGGCCAGTTGCCTAGCGATTCCAAACATTAGGTTTAACAATGTGGTGTAAGGCCATAGAAAAGCATAGAGAAGTTAAACCTAAGTTTGGAATCGCCAGGCAACCAGCCAGGAAGTGACATCACCACTTACCAGCTCTATTCTTTACACTCACTGTTTTAGCAAGTGAATTCGACTTGAAGGGGTCCACTAAAAATTCTGAAAAGTTGATATGGCCGAGCTAAGACTTTGATGGTTATATTTCTGAAAAAAGAATTTGAAAAAGTTAATCCGTTTTCAAGTTATCGTGTAAACGGCGGACGGACGGATGGACGGCCGGATAAACGTACAGACCAAGGGCGCATTCTTATAAGTAGCTTTTATGCTAAAGCTCCTAATAATCAAATACAAAATTAACGTGGTAGATTATTTGATAAAGAAAAATAATGGAGGTTGAATGTCATTTGTATTTTTATTGAATGATCCCTTTCTTTAAGGCAAGAATCATGAGTTGGGAATGTGTATCATTTTATTATCAAGTTAACTAATATTGGAAAAATTGAAAAATTTTGTAAATGAGAGGATAATTTTTTGAAATAAAAGTTTCTGAATTAAAACTAATTTTTACACAAGTTATGAAATGTACACAGCAAGCAGTTCTACCCATTTCTGCATTGTAGAATATTAATACTTTAAGTTTCTCAAAAATGGGGGATTGCGTCTCCAGGCCCCCTTCTCACTAATAACTGATAAATTCATCTTAGTTTACCCTTTACAACTGCACCCGCTCTATCCTTTTTCATTGACGGCTTAGACTTGTCATTTCTCAAAATGAGTGCATTTCTCAAAAAGAAGGTGCAGTTCTTCAGAGTTGGCCTCAAATTCCTCCTACAACCTACCAACATCTCATAGAATCCATGCCCCGAAGAATGCAAGCAGTAATAAGAGCGAAAAGTGGCCCAACACTGTATTAAGGGGGTGGTCATAATAATTTGGCCACTCAGTGTACATTCTTTGAAACGTTATAACTCAGCAACGAAAAATGTCCACCTTCTGCCACAGTAGGCATAGATGGATAGGACGAAGAGGAAGTGCTAGGAGTTCCCGCATCGAACTCCTTATTTAACCCCTCTCGACTTCTACCTTTGGGGAACTTCTTTAGAACACGGTGTACGCCGCAAACACACAAACACTGACGGAATTAAGAGATCAGATTGAACATTCCATCAATGATATTCCATTAGCTACAATCCAGATGGTCTGTCCCTCTGTACGACGTCGGTGTTGGGAGTGTACTGTGGCAGAAGGTGGGCATTTTGAACATGTACGGGCTTAAGGAAGTTTAAGGAATAAACTACAACAAACCTTATATTTCTATCTCATTTCGTTGCTGAGGTATAACGTTTCAAAGAGTGTATAAATCAATTTGGGACACTGTATATTTCGTGTATGTTGCTTTTTATCAAATTTTGCGAGACATTTGTAAATAAAACGTGCATACATAAACAAAATGGTCTTCACTTCTTTACAATTTCAGGCATTACATGCTCTACATAAAGTTCAATAACTTTGGTAATCAGTGTTTCGTCCACTTCCTGACTATCTACGGCTCTGCAATTTTCCCCAACGCTGTCTTCTCGTTTCAGTCGTTATTCACTTATTCGTAAATAATTTATAATTTAAGTTTAATATGAAAACAGTTTTCTGTATCTCTGAATGTTTAAAATGCATTACGCTGGCTAATCATGAACAATAGGTCTCTACAGGACGTCAAAATCATAGGATTAAAATTGCGACCAAATTAACAACAGTTACATGTACACCCATTTATTTAACTTGACTTGTGTGTTTGCGCAAATTTTATAATCAGTATTTCGTTTACTTCTCCTTGTTCAAACGATTCCAAATCTGTAGAATTACTGGTTCATTACCGGTAACAATATAATCCAATAAAAAAATTTAAATATTCTAATTCTGAAAAAGGATAAAAACTGAGTTTCATCTGAGAATGGGCCACTTTTGTGTGGGTTTTTTGGGGGTTTGTAATTATAAAAGCATGTTCTTTGTAAAAAAAAAAAAAAAAAAAAAAAAAAAAAAAAAAAAAAAAAAAAAAAAAAAAAAAAAAAAAATGAAAAAAAAATTAAAAAGAACAAGAATATAACTCGTAAAACGATTTTCAAATATGCTGAAAAGAAGAATATAAATATTTGTTGTTTAATATTACAGTAATATTTTTATATACAGCAATGGCGAAAACTGCATGTAAATTTACCTA
Organism: Rhysida immarginata; assembly: GCA_023313115.1. Taxonomy (NCBI): domain Eukaryota; kingdom Metazoa; phylum Arthropoda; class Chilopoda; order Scolopendromorpha; family Scolopendridae; genus Rhysida; species Rhysida immarginata. Next base: position 927,140 of record JAHWFO010115698.1, read on the forward strand.
TTCGATTGCAGCGTTCTCACGAATCTTTCCAAACACGCGCGAAATGAGAAATGAAATCCTCGTACGTCTAAATGTTTTAAACTACTGGGCCTATGCTCTTTCCACTTTTAGATCAAAGTTACCATAAACGTCTGGAGAGAAAAATCATTGTTTCAAAGCATTATCGGGAAAAATCTTTTAAGCATTTCCCGGAGCTTTAGCTCTGACGCAGATGTAATTTTAAATTTGAATATCTCACTTGTACTTGCACTTGGTTTAAGTAACAGTGAAAATACCTTTGATTCTATACGCATTCACATCATTTTTAAATATAAGCCTAACTTTAATTAGCCATTTTAGCAATAGGCCTAATATTAATTAGCCATTTTTAACCCTGAATTTTAAAAGTATTCTTTTTTTTAAACAAAAAACTCTTGAATTTATCTTATTTGAATTTTATACAATATTCATTATTACTAATTTATTGTACTTTATAAATAATTGTAATTATAAATAAATAAATAAAATAATGCAACCCTCACATTTTTGACTCATTAGCAACGGAAAGTGATCGAAAAATTGAAAAAAAAAGTTAATTAATGTAATGTATCTTACCGTTTATAATAATGCACTGCTATGTTAAATGATAGTTTAGTCAAAAAAAAAAAAAAAAAAAAAAAAAAAACAATTTAGAAATACTGGTTTTCTTAAAATTGGTTTAATGTTCCCCCCCCCCCTCCCAACATTCTTATGCGACCTCCGACCTCCCCCAAATTTAAATGCTTTTTAATGTCAAAATTGTTCTCATTGTACCCGAATAAATACGGTATATAATTTCATAAATATGCATAAACAATCATTCTGTATCATTGAAACGACAGTAACATGTTTGGATGTATAATCAATCAATCACTATATGAAAGACCAGGATTTTTACATGAGAAAAATATTCTAAGATGCACTAAATAAAAATACACTTGTGAAAAGTCAGTGGTGAACCTTTAATATATCTTTTATTGCAATTTAAAGCTGAACAAGAAATCGGTATTGAGTTTGGCTGTGTTTATCTACGCAAAATTACACACGTAAACATCGACGGAAGCCATTTTTTGCCAACCAAAGCAATGGCCGCCAGGCCTTCAAATGGGGACACGTTGGTGGCGCTGTAAGCAGCTCATGAGCGATCTACTCATTTCATATCGTTGATTTTTAGATAAAAAACAAATTATGGACATTTAAATCCACTTTGAAATTGGCTCTATTCTTTGCTAACCTCGAAGGAAGTCATTTTCCAGGAAACGACTTACGAAACTGGGCGAAAATATCTGCAGTCGGATTTAGATCATGCAGAATATGCCTTTATTCTTCTTCACATCCTTCCCTCGTAAGCTCGATCTCATAAATAGATAATACTATCTACAAACAGTACTATACTGTATCTAAAGCATATTGACTGGAGCTATCGTCATTTGAATCTCCAATGTTAATTACCTTCTCACCGTTGTCCATTGAAAAATTGTGTAAACACTGTATATAAAAATTATTATAGTGGTGTTTACAAAGAATGGACTCTAAAACACGATTAGTCTGCTATTTCATTCAGAAAAACATCTTGAAATATCTCTTTTATAAACCTGAGATCTTTAAATGCCCCTTGAGCAGGAAGAAAGGAAAATGTTCTAGGCATGGCCTTTCTAGTTATTCTTTTCATTTCCCTTTCGCCCACTATCATGTGAATCGTTTTTTTCGTTTTTGTGCTAAACAAAGTTAAATTATTGCTCATGAATAAAGTCTGGTCGGCGGTCGGCGAGAGGTTGGTCTCTCCGTTTCACCTGATGCTTGTGGCCTGATGGATGTCAGAATGGCGAGCGCACCTGATAAGCCGAGGTCAACCAAGTTCCAAAAACATCGTGTTTCAATCGACGCTCTCTCCATTCGTCATCCTTGTCTCCTATCTGACAAGCGAAACTGTCGGACGATTCGTGGACTTCACACTTTCCTAACCCCACTAACCCTCTCCTCCTCCTCCTCCTCCACTCCCTTTAGCCCTGTTCTCTAATTTATCTCTATAACTGGGATCTCTTTGAGAATTCTCTCCTTTTTCTCTGTCTTCTTTTTCCATTTCTCGTAATTTTCCCCCTCGCTACGAAGTTCATCATAATTCCAACTATAACGTTCGTTTATTTTAGAATTCAACTCGTTTTTTGTTTGTTTTTTTTTTTAATACAATTTTACACAATGAATTAATCAATGGATCAAATAGACTGTTTAAAAGACACTCTTCTTTTCTTTCATATTAAATCCAGTAAATTAAGTTCAGTTCAAGACAGCATATTTATTCTGATTTCTGGCACAAGTTTTAACGAAAGATTTTTGCGTCTGAATAATAAGGGCTACCAATTCTCGTGTAGATATGTATTCGAAAAAACGCAAGTTTTAAATTCGAAGAGAAATAAGAATGGATCAACATTTCTACCCAATCTTTTCATGGGAATACCCTAATCATTCGCACTGGGTATGAAAATAAAGGAGGATTAGGAGCCTAATGTTACTGACCTACCCCAAATAAGAATGAAAATGGAAAGATAATCCACTTCCCAAGTGAGCGTAAACTGTAGCTGTTACCTTAAAATATTGATAAATGCAAGAAACGAGACAAATCGTCATTCTTGTGATGCTTTAAGAAGGTCACACAGCGTCATGTTGCACGGATTTATGTCTCACAGTCTATAATCTGGAGACTGAACACGACACGAAGAGAAAGGAACCGTCCACAGATGTCTTTGGGAAATGTAGGCTTAGGGCGCTAGAGATGATTTTTTTTTTTGCGGGTTCAAGCCTTGAGGAATCGCACAGCTATTCCCAGAGCCTTGCAAAATGACCTTTCTCGAAGTACAGGATGGCAAGTTTATGATCAAACTGTGAGAAATGGAGGTGGGTGGAATCTCCGTGCCCCATCTAAGAAGGAATCATGCTTCCGCATGAATATGGAAATCCTCTAATAAATTTTAACTCCGATTTTTAACATCATTACAAATGCTCCCTTTCATTTTTCACATTCGCGCGTCAAATATTTCATTTAAAATAAACCATGAAAATTACATTTTTCACTATTTATTTCACTCGCTACATGATGACGGGCATATACGATGATGCGACGCGGCCTATTTGCCATCTGGTGGCCACGGGAAATAAGGCAACTTCTCCATTTAGCGACCTTGTTTAATTTGAGGGTTGCCGAAATGAAAAGTTGATGCCAATAGCATCATAACTAAAGCAGAGACAACAGCAATCTAGTGAAATTGCTAGTAGATTCCAGACGTGTCACGAGTGCATAAATTAAGACTTCACCTGTTCTATGTACACAACGAACGTTAGAAGAAGGTGTAAAAATGAACGGTACAGCGAGGAGTAGCTCGTTTTGTGACAGAAAACCACTTCTGATTGATTTTCTGACAAAGAAATGCGCCATCAATTCTGCACAATATTACAGTACTTTCACGAAACTTCGGCAGTCAATCCAAAACAAACGCTCAGGTCTTCTCTCACAATGTCCGCCCTCACGTCTCCCATGCAACCACCATGATGTTACACAAATTTCCGTGGGAAGTCTTGGAACATCCTGCCTACAGCCCAGACTTGTCATCACGTGATTACCACATCTTTGGGTCGCTCGAGAAGACATTGCAAGGGAAACGTTTCAATTCGGACGAAAGCGTGAAGGATGCGGTGAAAGACTTTTCAAAAAGCAACCATAATCCTTCTATGTCTCAACAAACATAGTGATTACTTTTAAGTTTCAAATAAAGATACGAGGGAAAATCAAAAAGTAACATTATTTATTTTTTTTTACGAAAACTTTTAGTAGGTGGTAGGAGAAGTGGGTATATTTTTTGAATTTGTCGCCTCCCCCTATCGTTTAAAACCACTGTGAAGGTGCTGACACCTAGTCGAGGCGTGCAATCGCAATCGGCAGGATGGCGTCATTGATCACATCGTTCATGTTGGAAGAACAAAGAGCTGTAATTCGTTTCCTTCATGCGAAAGGTCGTCCACCCAAGGAGATTCACAGTGAAATGCAGAAAGTGTACGGCAACGACTGCATGGCCTACGCAAATTTGTGGGCATGGTGCAAAAAGTTTACCGGGGTGAAGTGCGCCAGTGGCTTTACTCGCAGGAAACTATGCGATGGGCATTCAAAAACTTGTACCACGATGGAACAAATGCCTTAATCGCAATGGCTCATAAGTAGAGAAATCAACAGAATGTTGATGTATATTTTGTATATTTTCTCATGTCTGCTCCAGCACTTTCTTAAAAAAAAATAACGTTACTTTTAGATTTACCCTCGTATTACATATCCAGAACGTGTTCACTTTTCATTCGGGCAACCCTTATATAATACGGTTTCTTATTAGCCATTTAAAAGAGTCCAGTGGTGATAGTGCTGTTATTGAATCTGTGACGATATGAATTATAAGGGCTTTAATATAGGTCATTGAACTGCACAGGTAGTAACATAGATCATATTGGAAAAAAGTCATCTATGACCTAATATAACCAAACGCCCCAGTAACATCAAGCTGTTCAAACCACTTTAATATTGTGTTTTTTGATGGGCTATACTCATTCCGAGTAGCCCATTCTAACGCAGAATTACTAGAAATTGTTGAACAAACAAAATTATCGTTTATAAAACTCCAAAATTGTAAGACAGTTGGAAAAAATCAAATTTCGAGTCACTGGTAGAACACCTCCTCCAAATATGACTTTCATTTGATAAGAAGGGGGCTATACGCGAGCAAATTTATGTTAAGAATGACATAAGTGAGACTTTCTGTGTTTTAAATTCCTGCATTTTTTTCAGAGCAGTTAAATGAAAATCATAGCGAGCAATGACGATAAACTTATAAAGATGCTTGTGTAATGCCAAAAAATTTTTGCAAAGATGGGCCTCTTGGAAAATATTTCCCGAAGATATCTCATGAGTCTGCATTTGTAAACTCTGTCACAGGCATATGGATGCACCGTGATTGTGAAATCATTCTTCCATCATCAAACTCTCTGTTAACGCATTCTGCTCGACAGCAAAAATCATAGGAATGCAAGATTCGTATGCCTTTAACCTCTCTTTCAAGAAATAAACATATACCAGTAGGGTTTTTTTGCTTTTGTTTGTTTTTTGTTGTTGTTTTGTTCTTGTTTTTTTTTCTTTGGTTTTATAGTTGTCATGTAAAATCTTGGTTTTTAGAAAAAAATAAAGACCAGAAAGAATAAAATAAAAAATGTAAAAAGTAAACGTATAAAGCACACTTTTTACTTTAAAAAGTGCATTTAAAAGAAAAATAATAATTTTTGTTTCCTCTCATTTAAATAGGAATTTATAAAAGTAAATATAGGTAGAAGTGTGGGGTTGCGTTTATTATTAAATTTTAAAAAGAAAATACTACATAATAAAATAAATGCACTGAAAAACATTTACTTTTTTTTAACTTTGATTTTCTATTTAAATAAGAGGCATCAAAAAAATTTTAATTTTTTACTTTTTATTGCACTTTTTAAAGTAAAAGTGTGTGCTTAAAAATTGTTTTTTTTTATTAATATTTTTAATCTTTCAAATTGATGTCTCTGTTGACGTTTTTAAAGGGTGATAAAAGTATCGCCGGCTTTTACTATCTGTGCAACATCTGGCAAATTTTCCTTGAAACATGACGTAATGTGACCACCATTTTCCATCGAGTTTCCACGCCTATTCTTTTTACACAAGCCTTACGAATTTGTAGCGCACCGCAGTTATAAATTCGAATCACTAGATGGCAGAAGAAGCGCTGTCTCTTAGCAGCAGTTTTTGCTCTTATCGTGTTAAGCTCTTTTTCTTATTATAAACAAGGATTATTCGTACTCTCATAAATTGTTAAAAGATATTCATAAAAAAGCTTATTTTAATCAATTCCGATGAACAACAATTAGTATTCTTTACTGGTTATTTTAAATATTAATCAATTTCAGAGCAGGCCAAGTAGAATGCCGTATCAGCTCCAAAGGAGGTGGGCTGTAGAGGTGAACGGGGTTATATCACGGAGTAAAGAAGAAGAGCAGAGGCGACACTCGATGACGTTTTCCGAAACGGATTACAGTGACATCAGGTGCATTGGAATCAATTAAATAAAACGAAAATGAAAGTTGTTCGTATCTTATCAGAGAATAAGAGACTTTACTTTCTGTATGACGTCATTTAACATTCCATTTTTGTTTTTTCATTGGTTAACAAATTTTATCCGCGCGCAGTTTGCGCGTAATTAGTTTCAAATTCAATTAATATTGTTGCAAAGCTCGCACATTCAAATTGTTTCGTCTGACGAACTCGCATTTTCTACTTTATTTATAGTTTGATAACAACGAGATCGTTCGTCTGTTCGCGACAATTCAGGAATGAATTTTAAACTATTTAAAGGCTTTGCTGATGGGAGATATCAATATCACATTATATTGTTAATAACTATTTAATTGTTTTTTGGAATTCCGTGAAAAAGATGAGTTCCTGTGCTGGTAAATGGTGCAGCAATAATAATGCTAGAAAAATAAAAATAAAAAGGAAATTTATTCTCCATTAAGGACTACGTTGCATTATGGGAAATTAATGTGCTTCGCTCCAAGCCGCTGATATCGCTACGGTCTACCGGATGTACGATTTTTTTGTATACGTTTCTGTTAGAGTGTCGTTTCTGTATTACTCTCTTATTCTGTGGTTATATTAGTTGGCTAGGTCTTCAGTTTTTTTTTCCTGTTTTTGATTGCCTGTCTTTGAACAAACCAACCTCTGTGTTCATGTTTTTAGGTTGGGTCCAGCTACCTGAAAATCATTATAGAACTTAGAATTATTTCGCTGAGGCAATACTTTCTGCTTTAGCTTCAACGAATTCCTGTTCTTGACTTTTTGAAATGCTGATTGAGTTAAAGACAACTTTTTCTTTGTCAGGGATTATACTAGTGCCTGTAATCTAAATGAATCAATACAAAATTATTTTTTTATTTATTTAATTAGTGTGCATCCGAGACCGGATATAAAAGATGAAAAGCACCCCAAACAACTAAGTACAATTGAGGCCAGCAAATATAACTTGGATTAGGATATTATGTACATGAGTATTATGACAGACACAATGTTGTAACCTACAATTTAAAATCAAGTTACGCAAATCAAAAGACAATGCATTCCACAGAGAGAACGCGTTATATGGAAAAAACCTAGAAAGGTAATTAGATATGGGTCGGTTTGGTACAATCTTATATTTTTGTGTTTCTGGTTTTAAGGGAATCTAGAGGCCAGGATTTAATAAAATGTAAAGGATATTCAGTGTTAGTTAAAGCAAGGTAAACTTCTTTAAGCTTCGCATATATAATAATTAGATTTCATTACGCTTCTTTTTTCTTCTCTACGGTATATACGTATGAAAGAGTTCGGAATTTTGTCAGTATACATAATTGCAGACAGAGCTTGATTGTTAACTTACATGCGAGTGCCTATTTTTCGTTTCAGGTTCTTCCTTTTCCTCTAAACTTTGTCCTCTCGCGAAAAGGTCTTGACAGCAAATGTGTCTGGACGTCTGCACCAACGATATGAATATTTAATATACGTCATTGGATTGATACTACGCCTTTAATGCTATGGTCATTGTCTCTAGAATGAAAGTTTTTATTCTCTACTCCTTTCCATCTACAGATTCTGCTCTGGTTAAATATAGTACTTTTTTTCCTTTTTAAATTTTTTTTTTCATTTTTCATCATTTTTCAGTTTAATTTTTTTTTAGTGTAAATACTTAAATCAATATTTATCTCTATAAACAAAAATTTTACACAAATAAATTGTTTTCCTTTTTTAAAGCGTCTAAACTCGATAATCACACAAATTAACGATGATGATTGATTTTTAAGTTTTAATAGGATTTGTTTATCATTTGATTTTACAGTAAAACCTCTATAATTCAAAGTAATAGACCCTCCACAAATCAAATTTTTTTGAGGAAAGTTAGCCTCTATGAATCGAAGTTAACGCAAATAAATTCGCTCACAACTGGAATATTGTCAATCCGGACCTGTATAAATCGAATTGAAGACAGTTTATCTCTTCCCTATTAGAAGTTTTCATAAGCGGTTCTGATGGGTTTTTATTCATAAGCAGTTCTGATTGGCTTTACAAGCATACTCGATTCCAGTTGGCCAAATACTCGTCCTACCAAATATTTTACACAATGAATTGAATAATCATTCGCACTAATAGACAAAAATAAATGTACACATTTTAATTCAAACCTCCATTATTTTACTTAACCTCTATAATCGAACTTCGATAAATCGAAGCATTTTGCTCTTCCCTTGAGATTCGATTTATCGGGGTTCTATTATATTTACATTCACCCGGAAAATATACGCGAACCCTACCTATACAGTGTGTTTCAGAGCACCCGTATCAGCCATTTTTTTAAGATATTGATTCCAGATGTTTGAAACAAGAATTTTATGGACAAAACCTATGATAAAGAATTCATTTTTGATAGTTTCATTTTCCAGAACAAACAGGAAGTTCCTCAACCTTTGAAAATTCAAATGAGAATATAGGCCATCTTTGGATACTACTTTTAAAAACAAACAATCCTCATCGTTAATTCACAATTAAAGAAAAATGAAAAATAAATCAACAAATTAAATTAATGTATTAAATAAATAAATTAACTAAATTATTGTGATATTGGTTTTCTAATGTTACATTCTGCCATACACACTTCCTAAGTGCTCAAAATGTGCACCATTTTATGCCAAACAGCGCTGTGTTCTCTTTCTTACATCCTATGCTGAAAGTCTCTGAGGACTTCAGCGATGCTGAGAGACTCACAGGCACTCTGATTCTTTCTTGCATGAATAACAGGAATTGAATGTTGGACAATCTTGATAGACGATGTTTTTAGTTTGCCCCCACAAAATGAAGTCATTAGGAGATAAGTCAGGAGAACGGGGTGGCCAAGCAATTGGTCCTCCTCGTCCCATCCAGCGTCCAGAAAATCAGTGGTCATCACTTCTTTGTGGATAACTTTCTGCATAAAGCCTTGCAGCTGATTTACATTTCTGATGGCATTCTCCAGATATCATCAGCTTAGAAAATGATTCTTCATTTGTAAAAGGCATTTTCTGCAAAGCAAAGCTGGTTGACTTTGGTCCTCAACAGTAGCCTTTTTGTTTTTCTGAAGTATGATCATGCGATAATGATGTAATTTGATGTCACTTAGAGGAAATGCAAATGTGGCATGTGTTCTCTTGTAATATTCATGCAGTTTTATCTTATTTTTGTAATTTCACACAGTTTTATATTTATGTATTTACTGGTTTATTTTTCTTTAATTGTGAATAAACGATGAAGAAAAAGACTTTTTGAAAAGTTGTTTATTTTTAAAGGAATTATTCAAATATACCTTACATGACCTGTGTTCTCATTTGAATCTTTAAAGTTGACTCCAGTTACCCTACTTCCTGCTTGTTCTGGAAAATGAAACTACCAAAAATGAATTCTTTATGATAGGTTTTATCCATAAAATTCTTTTTTCAAACATCTAGAATCAATATCTTTCAAAAGGCTGATGTGGGTGCTATGAAGCATCCTGTATAATATGGTCCGAAAATCAGGATACTTTTTCTTTGCATATCCTGACGCTTTGGCCAGTATTGCAGTGTGTTCGAAGAAAGTCCTTTCATTAGAAATTGATGCACGGCTCACGCCTACGGTAGACACGAAACTTAGCTGATGTCACTGTGTGAACTAGGGATATAAATCTCTATCTTGTTACAATAAAATAATAATAAACAAATTATTACGATGACTAAGAGGAGATTGCGTTAATTAAATCTGAGAAGATGTATGATTCTTGTGAAAGATATAATTTAATCTTTTGAAATCATCATCTGAAAGAATGGCATTCAATATACATGTATTGTGAAACGGGTCCTGGAAAAGTAATAAAAGAGTAATGGAAACTGTGATCAGGGAAAAAATTGACAGAATTGATTATTCTCGTTTTACGGTCATTTAACACGACCAGAATAAAAAAAACTTCTATTCCAAAGCGAATATGTAAATTAAAAGAAATTCCCGAGCTATATATATTGGGCATTAATTAATCTTCTTAACTTTAAAAGAATAAATGGAGCACTTTTAAAGATATAAATAATTCTTTGAATATCTTCGGTCGATCTTTTCCTTCAACCTCGGAGCAAATTTAAACTCAAATGAATCATTTTCACAGTTGCATCACTAAGCTGACGTGCTCCTTTCATGTCTTTTAAAACCTTCTTTCTTTCGATGAATGCTTGATTAAACGAGCCAGATATTTTGGGAGGTTTCACTTTCGGTGTAAAATGAGTTGAGCATTGATTTCGTAATTTATGAATCCTACAATATTAACTTTCCTCATTAGCTAATCTAATAACTTTGGGTTTTGTTTGTTTTTTTGTTAGGTCATGCGGTTGCTTATGTCTGTGTGCCTTTGAAAGAAGAGCGTTGGAGTATGGGAGATAGTTTACCGATAGAGGCTCTTGAATAAATGCTATAAATATTTTATTGACTTAAAATAATTCCTTCGAAACATTTTTAGAACGTAATTTTAATAAATGGCTCTGCGTCCCGACGAGATCGTGATTTTTTTTTATTCATCCGCCATAGGAAATAAATGAAATCGAGCTCGAGTGGAGTAACTCCGAAAAGAAACCCGCCGCCATTTATTATTTAAGCCGGCATATTTTGTTTGTTTTAGAGGGAAAAAATTTTTCATTTCCATTTTATTCTCCTATGCTCAATTAGTTTTGCCCTCAGCGGCATGTGGTGGTTGAGGGAGGGGTATTGAAGAGGAGAGAGAGAGAGGTTCGACTTCGTGGGGGGGAAGAAGAAGAGACTTTGCTCTCTTTTTTTTTGTCAACGTCGTCCCGTGTTGCGTCACCGCCCCGTGATTGATGACGAGTCCGCAAAGAAAAAGAAAAGGAGGAAATACAGCTAGGAAAAAAAAAGACACACAAAAAAAACAAAGGCAAAAGAGAAAGAGAGAAGGAAAGGATTGGAAGAGAGAGAAAGCGGGAGAGAAAAAAATGTCTTTCTCTTCGGCTTGATCATTTAAATACAACCTGGGATGAAGGGAGGACATTAAACTTGCATGTGGAACCTTTCTTAGCTTGCGATGTTTCGTGGAGCATCTGAGGCTGAAGGACATGAAACTGCCATAAAGATAGGGGGAAAAGAGGGAGGATAAAACCAAAAAAGCAGGGGGAAAAGACACTCCTCCACCTCCTTCTCTCTGCACTCGACATTTTTTTTCCTTCCCTACTTCTGTTGCTGTGATTCTTCTATATTTTTTCCCCATGTATCCTTTCTCTCTCTTTTTTTTATTGAAGACTCGCTCTCGAAACGTTGTCTCGTTCATTGAAATGCAAACATGGCTCTCCTGGTCGATCACGTGACCCCCCCTATCGCCTCATCCCTTTGATAAAGATAGAAATGTTTCAAAAGCAATCGTTCACCATTTCAAGATTCCTCGCAAGAGATGTAGACGGAAAACTTCTATCCTGCTCTCGTTGGTTTGCAGGATAACTTCTACCCCTCCGTCAATGCCCTCCACCCTAACTCCCTACTTCACATCAGTCACGAGATGTAAATGCTACATCAATAAACCACTAAATGCGACATCTACAGGCTTATTCAATAAGAGTAAATCGAAGCGTCTTTTGAAAAAAAAATGAAGAGTGTATTTTTCTAAAACAGCGTTCCTACAGTCGGGAGAAAAATGATCTTTACTTGTCATCTTTATGTATCGTGTTACTAATTCGACATTTTTTTAAAAATTCCAGTTAAATATTTTGGATTCTCTTACTGCATTAAGCTGTGACAATCAAAACAGTTGGGCAATTGTATTGAGAGATCATTTACGAGCCAGAATTACGAGCATAATATAAATACACTAGCAATTATTAAGTCATTTCAGAATTGCGCCGATGATTATGACAATGGTGTAAGTCACATATTTTTATTTCTTTACACTTTTTCGATTGGATTACTATTGAATTGTATTTAACGACGAAACTATCCTATATACATTTTAATGAGTGATGGACTCTTATTTTGTTGGTTTCTTGACTTATAATCACCGCCATAATTGTCTCCATGTATTAAATAACGTCATCCATTCCAGAGTGTTTCTAAGTATTAAATAAAAAATCTTTCTATAAATGGCAAACCTCTGTCTTACATAGTATACAAATAAAATGGCGATTTATTTGGTATTCAAAACGCTTTCGGTTGATCCATTACATGCAAGCCAAGGAGATTATACAGAAAGTCTTAAATGAGTTCCTAGCAATACGTCAATTTGAAAACAGTCCATCATCATTATTAGAGTATTTTAGGAACTTTAATCCTCTCGTATCTATAGAGACTACATACTGTACATTATTTCTAATTTGCTAAAGATGTGAAACTTAACATCAGTTTGATTAAAGTACAAACATTTTAACCGGCCAGCGTGTTTTTTGTTTAATAAAGGACTTTTTAAAACCATTAACCTTTTTATACAGCATATGAAGAATACAATTTGACGATGTTAATTTAGTCTCAGTAGCCCATGAACATATAGTGAATTTGGTATAGTCGTCTAACGAATTTTAGATGGGACTCAAATTTAAAATATTTTTAAAAACTTTATACTTTCCATTGTTACAAGATACTATGGAGCACATCCACCTCAGTAAAAATAAACAGTTGATGATAATCATTTTATTGCAAAATTTGGGGCATCCATCTTTTAATGAGGGTAATAAATATTTTGCGTACTTCTTTCAACTTAAAAGCATCAATAATGCCATGACATTAATAATGAAAAAGACTATATCATTTTTAAAAACTATGTTTGCCGAACAGAAATTTTATTAGTTATTATACAGAGATATTAAAATGTATAGTCTAATGTATTCATTTTTCAGAGTCATTGATAAATCTCTGACCAATAAAAAAGTGCGCACAAAAATTATATTCCGATCTTGCGATTAGATTGACTTATTACAGGAAGTAAAGTTTTGATTGACGTACGAATTAATTTAATCATTTACTTCTAAGAAACTTCGAAAACTGAAAAATACAACGTCTTATTCAAAGCACTGTTAGTCCACAGTTTAAGCTTGAAGGATAAAAATTTTATAAAAAGATTTTTTATAAAAACGGTTATTTTCTTTGCTAGATTTGTATTTTAGATTTTTATTAAATTTTGAATAATATTTATACATCTAAATTCGTGGTTAACTCTTAAAAGCAAAGGAAGTAATTGTCAATAACTTTAAGAAGCACGCTGTCTAAATGATATTTTTTAAATTTTGTAATTTGTTAATGTTTTTTATTGTAAACTTTATTTAAAACCTGTAAGTTGTTCAACAGTATAGTTTTTGAACAAGATGTGGACAAGAGGTTGATTGTCTTCTTTCATTGTATTATATCTACAGTTTCCTGGTTGTTATCATTATTAGTAAAGTTTTTAATGATACACCCAAAAACATTAATAACGAAGTTATTAGCTACAGTGGTGGCCAAAAATTTAGCACCTATATTGGCTTATGTTGTTTGTTACCAAAAATTCTTAACCAGTTACAAAAAAATTACACCAATAAAAGAATTAAGTGTGAAATGATCCAACAAATAACCATGCATGTTGAATTCAAAATTGAAACAATGAGATAATTTTTTTAAACCTTTAGGTGATTTTCCTATGGACAAAAATTTAGCACCAAATACAGAATAAATAAATAATACATCATAGAATCAGTAATTGGTTGGGTAACCAAAGTTTTTAATAACAGCTATACATCGTCTGTGCATGGATTCCACTAGACGTTTACACCGATCTTCTGGAATGTTGTTCCATGCTTCTTTGATGGTGTCGAGTAGTGTAAGAATACTATTAGGTTTTTTTCTTTAACAGTCCTTTTGACATCAATCCATAGCATTTCTATGGGGTTCAAATCTGCTGACTGAGCAGGCCATCCAATAACTTTGATATGATTTATGTGTAACTATTCCTTGACAAGTCTGCTGGTATGTTTCGGGTCGTTATTGTGCTGGAATGACCATGTAAGGGGCAGATTATCATCGGCATAAGGAAGCATAATGTTCTCAAGGATGGATTTGTAAAACAATCCATGATGCGATTTATATGATGGATTGGGCCTACACCATGCCAGGTAAAACAACTCCACATCATCACATTTCCCCTTCCATGTTTCACGGTTGGCTGTAAACACTGTGGCTTGTATGTTTCATGTTTATTACGTCTGATGTACTTTGTGCCTTCACATGCAAAGAGCTGTACCTTTGTCTCATCCGACCACAGCACGTTTTTCCACTGTTGTGTTGTCCAGTTGAGATGGGCACGAGCAAAAGTTAACCTAGCTTTCCTGTTCTTTAATGACACAAGAGGTTTCTTTCGTGCCACTCGCCCAAACAAACTAAACTGGTTTAATCGTCGACGAATAGTACGAGAATTAATACTCACGTGATGATGAGCAGACAATTCACCTTGAATCATTGTTGAAGTTAAGGATCTGTCTTTTTTTGGAGAGACGATGAATGATACGGTCGATGTGCGGGGTTAGTTTTTAGGTTTTCCTGGTCATGAACGATCTCTGACAGAACCAGTGTTGCTGTACCGCTGAATTGTACGTATACAACATGATTTGCTGCAGTTAACAATTTTGGCAGTGGCATCAAATGTTAGTCCTTCATTGCGTAACCGTCTAATTTGTTCACGGAGATCTAGAGATATGTTTTGTCGTTTTCCCATGACTGCTGGTTCTCAAAATACTAAACTAAGAAAATTAAAGTTAATAATGCATGAAAATATAAATAAAATTACAAATACTTTAAATGCAAAGGAGCAAGCATATGTTCATAGTCCATTCAACCTTCCTATAACGCAACTCATTCGTTCACGTTATATGAAAACTGCGTTATAAGAAACTCAGAATTAGTATATAAGTGAAATTAAAATTGTTGCTTATACAATGTGTATATTAAAATACAACAAACTTACAATGCGCAACCCACGTTTAAGTCGCAAACACGTTAGCGTGCTAAACTTATGTCCAGCCAATTACTTAAATATTCTGAAACATGCTCCCATTTTCATAGTGTATCCTCCAAAAGATTATTTTTTTAATACTTTGTTTCAGACAGTCTCATTTATTTTGTAGCAGGGTTGGAATTAACTTTGAACCTTGATTTTTCAAATATTGGCAATATTTTTGGTGCTAAATTTTTGGACACCACTGTATACGATTTCAATATTGGGTGGAAAGATTTTTGATCATATCCGCAGATCATAGGGAAAAATTATTTTGATGATTAGTTCAGTTAATTCTTTCAGAGGTTTCTCAATTGTGAATGCACTTACTTTCATTTTACACTAGTTTTAAATAGACAGATATATTTTGTGGTCATTTTTATAATTTTTACTTTCTGCTTTTTCAGTTCGTTGGTTATTTTATAATTATTTAAGGAATTTATTAAAAAAATTATCTTTATATAGAAGATTTTTTACAATTACTCTTTATATATTTTCTAGGGTCATTTGTGCAGTGCGAGTAGAACGGTTAAATGAGCCACATGACGTAATGTTCACAATAGAAGATGGGAACTCTTTCACGTGATCACCGTCCACCGCCGACATTGCCACAGATGCAAAATGATCCCAAAAGCGATGGTGGAGAAAGAAAGGAGAGAAGGGTTCCTTTTCATCAAAGCAAACAATTTCCCATTTTGAAGAGGTGACAAGAGAGGAGGGGAGAAAGAGACGATACGGACGAGAAGAGATGATCAGCTAAATACATTTCCTCCTTCTTCCGTATCATATGTCCTCGTTCATCTACCTTTCATCGTTATGCACCAACAAGGAATGGTTAGAAAAGGAGAGAGAATTGTAAATTTGGGTAAAAATTTTAATGGAAGGATCATCCACGATGAACACCCTTAAAACATACTTGATTATCATTCAGCACTCATTATCTCATTCTCTCAGCCAGTCAGTGAGGAATTGCGAGTGAATTCAAAAAAAAAAAAAAAAAAGATTGTAAAGATTTAAAAATCAAGTTTAAATTACTGGTTCCTCTACCGCTATGGCATTGTTATTGTTACGAGACATTGCTCTTGGATAATATTTGGATAGAATCGAATTTAACCACCACAAGTTAAGAAAAAAAATGAAAAAAATACTAAACTAAGAAAATAAAAGTTAATAATGCATGAAAACATAAATAAAATTACAAATACTTTAAATGCAAAGGAGCAAGCATGTGTTCATAGTACATTCAACCTTACTATAACGCAACTTATTCGTTCCCGTTATATGAAAACTGCGTTATAAGAAACTCAGAATTAGTATATAAGTCAAATTAATTCGTGTATCAGTAAAGAAAAATCAAATTACAGTCGAACCTTGTTAATTCTTGTTTCAAGGGACCGAGCAAAAAAGCACGTATTATCCGGGATTACGTATAATCAGAATTGAAAAATTGTTGTCCATTCGCTGAAAACCTCAAAATTATTGTGTTACAAAATGAGCTTGAGACACAAACATCTTTTTATACATGTATATTTTTTTTTTATTTCTGGATAAAACCACGGCCTCCTAAAAACTACCAGGCCTGAACATGTTGTCAATTCTGTATTGTTGAAGCACTAAGATTGTGACGTTGAACTAACTTCTGTAATAGCACCACCTGTTTGACGTAACAATGTTTTATCTTTTCCATGTTCAGGCCTGGTAGTATCTAGAAGGCCGTGATAAAACTCTGTTATCCAAGTCTGTTTTCATGATTGTTAGAAAATACATTCTTTAAAGTACAGGGTGATTATAATTAAAGTTACGATTTCAAAAATCAATAATTTGAAAACTACTCGCCAGAATGACCTGATATTTTAGTAGAACAATCGTGAGGCAATGGAATTTTGTTTGGCAAAGGAAAAAAAATAGTTCCAAAATCTGCCTATAGATGGCGCTGGCAGGGTTCACATTGTCTGGAGATTTGCAAATTACTAATACGTGACATGCGCACTGCAGACATAGCTGCCATAAAAATGCAGAGCCCCAGCTCTTTGCTTGAATGCTTCATCATGACTCTGACTTCTGCCTTAATCCTCAGTAAGATGTTTGTTCCATGAAGCTCTGTTTTTTTGGCAGTATCACTGTTGTTGTAAACACGTATTCTTGTCTTTTCGCTATTAAATTTTTCGTAAACCCCTGAACTCTATTGTTTCCTTTTGGCTAACAACATTCCTGTGTTTCACGAATCCACTTTTGGTTTTTCCCCTGACATTACCCTGCCAGCGCCATCTATCGGCAGATTTTGGAACTATTTTTTTTTCCTTCGCCAAACAAAATTCCATTGCCTCACGATTGTTCTGCTAAAATATCAGGTCATTCTGACGAGTAGTTTTCAAATTATCGATTTTTGAAATCGTAACTTTAATTTATAATCACCCTGTACAATGCCAGTGTTTAGAAGCGTTAACAGAACTGTATAGGGGACATTAAGTGTCTTCTTGCAGTATTTTTCAGAGGAATTTTGTCCTCTTCATGGTTGATTTCCTTGCGGTATCTAAAATGTCGAATTTCTGACCCACCGCAAGATCGTTGCGTTTCCTCCAGGGTGGAGACCCTGGTTTCCTCTTCTGAGATGTAATAATGTCGATAATAAAATGAAACTTAACGAAATAAAAATGCTAAATGCTAACAAGAGTGATTTAAAAATGTTGTGAATAGGATTGTGAAGAATCGATATTATGAATTTCATTTATCAAGGAACATGTTTATATACCACCGAGAACCAATTCGTGGAACATCATAACCAAAAAAAAATTTGCAAACACATTGCAAAAATTTAAGAATCCTAGAATAAATTTTTTAATCAAATAAATCACGTATTATCCGATTTCAGAAAAAAAACAAACACAGTTAATAGGTTGAATTTACATGGAAATATCTTTCAAGGGAATGGGACTAAAGGAAACTGACGTATTAAGCGGTCACATATTAAAGAGGTTCGACTGTAATTCATACCGCCTTCTATGGAAACCGCATTATATAGGCAGTTTTGCAACGCAATTATATAAACAAATGATTGTGCTATCTGTTGTAATCCTGCATGGTTTCTGAATTTACAGAAGAATTCCTTGATAACTGAAACTGAAAAATTGCGATGCACGCGCAAGAATGAAAACAGGGGAATTCTCCATTATTTCGACCAGAAAAGTGTAATAGAGAGACTGAAATTCAGAGACATTGCTTACAATTAATCTAATTAAGTTGTACACAGTAATATAGGAACCATGTTATAAGAGTACCGTTATAGGAGGACTGTCGTAATTTTTGTTCCGCATTATATGGAAACCGCGCTATGAAAATACCTTGTTATAGGATGGTTGAATGTAATGCAACCAATATACAGAACACATGTATCTAAAATACTGTAGTTTCAAATAAAATTACTAAAGAAAGATATAGTCTACTTTTAAATGTTAATAAGTGAATGTATAAGTGTATTATGAAGTTTTAATATTGCCAAATATTTGAAACTCTTTACAATATTTAGACTATTATACATGGTGATTCAATAAGGTAGGTCAAGAATGAAATACCATGTACAGTTTGTAGCGGAGAACAAAATTTTACCTATAAACATGGGTCCGGAAATGCATCCTTACAGAGATAATGCAACTTGTACGAGGTAGGAATGACATTACAGTAGGTGTTCATAATGCCGACCCTGAGCCTCGATGCAGGTGTTTATATTCTGTCCAACGAAAGAAAAACTGGGCGTGTCCATTGAAATTGGGAATTTAATTAGATAAGCCCAGTTTTTCTTTTGTTGAACAGCGTATAGTCTGCGGACGAGATTCTCGCGAACTCTGATGAATGTCCGGAGAATCACTGATATTTTTCCGCTGTTGGTAAATCCTTTCCTCTTCAGTAGCATTACCCTGTGCCTCGCCGTAGACGAGATGCATGTCCGCCAGCTCCGCATTAGTCAAGCGATCCATTGTACGACAATGGAGTTACATGTTTCGTTTCCTCTCTTTTAAAGGAGAGAACACGAACAATTTACATGTTTAGATCCTGTTCGGGAAAACGCAAATTTATGCGTTAAATTTTATAGTATTTTTTTTATTATTTAAAATGTTATTTTTATTCATAGTCTGTAATTAGAATTAAGCAATTCATTGTTGTAGCGCGTGGACCATTGTTGTCGCAAAATTCTTTTTTCGAACGCGCATGATGCGTGTTCTTGGTCTCGCGCGGCGATTTCCTTCACAACTAATTAATTCGGTCGCGAGATGTTGTACTGTCTGATTGTTGCGCAATCAGTGTTCTATTTTTTAATTGCGTAGTTCATTCTCTCGCCATCTTCTCTCCATTGGTCTTGCGACTACATTTCTCCATTTCTCTTCTCCATTGTGCAGCTCACTTTGCTATTGTTTCTTTCTTATTGCTTCAGCCTTAAGATAGTACCTCCGCAAATGCAATTACGAGTTTGTCGACGCGGTCCCCACGTTTCATGGGTGTCAATGTTGATTACGACCCGCCGCTCGTTTGTTTGCTGTTTCACTATGTTTAGGCTTGGCTACGAAGCCTGTTTTCGTTCGGATGGTGCAATCTTTGCTGTCTTTCTCCATATTTGAATATTTTATCTGCAGAACCATGCGTTTACGCTGTCAACTGTGCATAGTGAGTCGCCGCAGCTGTACTACCACTCCACTGCGTAATTTATTCATTTTTGTACTAATACTAGTGCGAGGCACTGTGAGTACTTGAATTCATATTTTTTCTTTTGTTAGCGTATAATTTTTAACTTCTACCATGTTTATCCATAGGATACGTTTTGCGTTCTAGTTTATTTTTACTGTCATTAATAAAGTCTTTTATTGTTTACTACAAAGTGTTTGTGACTCATTACTAGCCATAAATATTCCACTTTAAGATTCCTATAGCCTCATCAGACAGGGCCGTACCCAAGGGGAGGGGAGGCTGAGGGGGCCG
>JAHWFO010115698.1:957079-971483 GCA_023313115.1 Rhysida immarginata
TGACATCGCTGCCTATCCAAAGTCAAGCAGGTCGCCATTGTTGAAAGCTTTTTTGGATAGTGATGATTTTTCCTGAAATAATTAAAATTTGCAAGTAGAATGGACTAAAAATAATTTTGTAAAAGTATTTTTACGGAAAAATACTGATAAAACGTAGCACATAGGCGTGTTTCTTTTCGTCGTCCTCGGTAAAATTAACATTTCACAAAAATATTGATGGGCTTAAACCTTCAATGAAATAAATTCATAAATTTGAACGAATATTAAAGCTTTTAATATAAAAAAATCTTCCAAGGGTCGACAGCCTTTACAATAGTTCTCATGCCAATTCTCATAGAAAAAATTTGTTTAACATGCTTGCACATTTAAATTCATCAGCAGGCTGCTATTATTGCTGTACAGTGCATCACAGGCCTGTAGTCGGGTGGAGGGGGGGGGGGGGGGGTCGAGGGGGGTCAACGACCAACCCATTATGGAAAAAGGTCCGCCTCCTAAATATGGAAAAAGGTCCGATTCAGTGGAATTTTTGAAAAAAGGTCCGGAATTTTTGAAAATTGACCCCCCCCCCCAAGATAACATCCTGGATATGACATGTAATATATCAAACAATCGTAACGACATAATATGAATGAATAAATAAGAGTGATTAATAACTTCAGATGGTCGAATTTGACTAAGTGGTACATGTGTTACTGATACTACACCGTTTGTCATTCTTTTTCAACAATATGTATAACCTTTTTCAACAAATGCATATTTAATTTCATTTTTGGTTCAACAATTAACAATCAATTTCAAAAAGCATTCAATTTCAAATAAAGGAACTTTATTTTCAACAAACTGAAAAGCAAATTAAACAAAGGTAAATTCAATTTCATCACATAACATTTATGCAACAAAAATGTCTTCTCTTGCCAAGCATTTAGGAAGATGTAATAATGCATGTTGATTCCAATGGATGCAATTTTCTTGAGTAATATTTTCTAAGCTTATTTCTCCTTGTTCGATTAGAAATTGGGCCCGAAATTCTTCCATAGTTATGTTTCTTTCTCTTGCTGCTTGCCTATTGAACATAAGACTTTGGTTTTGGTGCTCAGCTAAGCGCTGCTAATTGAATTTTTAAGAAATGGACTATAAGGTGGTAAAAAACGAATTTCAACATTTGCATCTTCTGCCAAAGCTCGAGCATGTGATGGTGCATTATCCATAATTAAAACAACTGCTTCATCTTCTAAAATTGCTTGCAGGCTAGCGATAAAATCGAGGAATCTTTCTTGAGTTAATGCTCCTCTTTGAAATTCATGGTAAATTAATCCATATCTTGAAGACATAGCAGCTATAAGATTTATATTTCTTCCTCTTTGGCCTCCAACTCGTACATTATATGCATCCATTGGGCATATTCATAACGTGCATCTTTGACATCAAGCCTATTTCTATCTTGTACTACTGGTCGATTTTGTTTCAGTGAATAGAATAACCCATCTAATGCCCTTCCAACTGTACGATCGTGAACAACCTGCTTATTTGGTAGTGTCTCCTGCATCAGCTCATTAAGGCGCTTGATACTGGCCGTAGGATGTATTTCCAGCAACATACTTAAGCAGTCTTTCATTTCATCATCAACTTTATTAGCAAGTTCTCCACCTCTATCACTTGCTTCAACTTGACCAGATTCATTATACCTTAAAAGAATGTAAAGTTAATGTATACATATGTACCGTAATGTAAAAAAAATAAAAAATCATTTATTTGTTTGTATATAATGTATCTCTTGATAATGGAATATGCTGTACTCCTATTTATATGAAGCCTTTCAGCAACAGCAACATAATCTTCATCTGCTAAATAAGCTTCAATCAGTATTGATCTTAATTCATTACTGGTGGTTTTATAATTTCCTCTCTGAGCCATTTCTAGCTTATTATTTATGCAACTCTAATGTGCTTGTGAAAAATTGAAAATGAATGCTCTTTATTGAAAAAGAATGTTCCATTGCACATGCAAACAATGGAGTTGAACATGAATGCTTTTTGTTGAAAATGAATTTGCGTTGTTGAAATCAAATGTCTATCACCCTTATTTATAATGAGTTGAAAAAGAATTTACTTGTAATGAATTAAAACAATTGATGAAATTGGTTGTCTTTAGTGTGCAGTAATAATTATTGATGAAATTGAATGTGCGTTTGTTGAAAAAGGTTATACATATTGTTGAAAAAGAATGACAAATGGTGTATTATGGTGCCAGTGGAAATTTTCAAAGCTAAGATATGGCATGTGAGATATGAAACAACTTGAAACGATGTGTCATGAATGAATATATAAGAGTAATTAATAAGTTCGAAGTGAACAAATTTGATTCACTGGTATCTGTTCTAATAATACCATTATGGTGCTACGGGAAATTTTCAATGCTAAGATACGGAATGTAATATACGAGGCAACTCGAACCGATGTGTCGTGAATGAACGATGAATGTATAAGAGTAATTAATAAGTTCGATGATAGTCGAATTTGATTCAGTGGAATCTAGTTTAATGTATACAAAACCTTTGGAAATATGTTTCAAACATGCGACAGCGAATAGTTTAGCCGTTCGTACATGTACTTGGTTATGTCATTCCATAATGATTTGTTAAACATGTATTAAATACTGTAAAGTAAACCTTAAGGATATATTAGATTAAATCAGGGATGGGTTTATATTAAACTAAGTAAGCGGCAGTTTTGAGTCTTGCAATACTATTTTGATCTAAAACTGCATGAAGACCATCTAAGTTTATATTCGGTCTTTTAATTATTAATCCCAAAGAAATTAATAAGTCGGGTCTAAGATTGAAACAATGTATACTAATGTGGGTGTTGGTGTTCTTTAAGATTTGAATCTAGGTTACAAAGAACGTAACCTACTAAACCTGCACTATGTCTTTAAAAGAGAGGTTTTGACCTCTAAACACACAACGGCATTTTCGGTGAAATCCATTTTACTTGATATTCGTCAAAAATTTATGAGCTTTTGCTTTCGTAAAACGAATATTAATTGATTCGGTCGAACGTCAGGGAAGATTTCCAACGGATAACTTATCAGAACTCGAATTTGGTAATCTTTGATATTTTGATTCTTAATTATTAAATGCGAAATTGGCGTTACAAACATGTTATTTTAAAAAATTAATCGATATGAATTTGTAACTATATTCTGTGTTTTTTTAAAAAAATTTTTTTTTCTTTCAGCTTAACCGGTATTGTGTATAAAATATATTTGAAATATACGAGTGGAGAGAAAATTATCTCGAGTGAGAATTTTGTTTTTTTTAATCTCTAACTATTTCCAGGAATAAATCTTCATTAAAACAGCGTTGAAAAAAATGACATTTCCTGTATCGAATTTCAAAAAAAAATACGCAGGTTTCGCTGAAGGTTTCAATAACAAACAGATATTTATTATTTGACAAAAACTTGTTGACGTTTTTCGAATTCCCTTTTATCTCATCCAGGACCCCAATTGCAAAATGCGGAGTAAACGTCATTTGGGAGAACCTTGCATCTTCACCTCTGACCTTTGTACTTCTAAAGAAAAAGACAAACGAGGATGGTGGGGAAGAGAAGATTCTCCGCAGGAATTACGGCCTATTGATTTCATTCAGTGGAATGGAGATACGGAGAGGGAAAAAAAGTATGTGGTTTTGAAGGGGGGGGGGGGGAGGAAAGTGTAAAATAAGATGATAGTAACCAATTAAGAAGAGTAAACAGCCGCGCTTTGTTTCTGATTGACACGAAGAATAATCGACAAGGTGACGCCAACGGAATTAGACCAAGATTGAAGACAGAATGCTTGCACTGATGGAAAATTGAAAGAGGAAAAAAAAACACATATTTATTGGAGAAGGACCTCTGTTGTTTAAAAAAAGACGAGAGAGTTGTTTTCATTGACAAGAGGAAAATTATCGTTTTATAAAAACGAAAAATTTCAATCTCTTTTGATGAATCCGTTGCCCGATAGTCGGGAGCACTACAAGAGTGTCGACGACTCTTTTATGATTTATTGTTCCTGATCGAATTAATCACTTGGAGGCTTCTCTTGTGCAAAAAGACGACGAAGACGACGCTGACAGAGCATTTATATCAGCTACTTAAAAGTTAAATTCATCCCACAACAACCCCATTCCATTGCATTTGCCTCCCTCGATGTTAAGGAAATCCCTCCGACCGAACCGCTTTTCCCTTCTCATTCTACTAGGAGAACAGGAATTTTTTATTTTTTTCCCTTTTAATTTTTGTGGGGGAACTTCATCCGTCAGGAAATGAAAGAACCTGATCAATTTGTTTATCGCATCAAAATGAACTGGGGGAGGCTAAAAAAAAATAAAATAAAAATAAAAAAAAATGTATTTCAAAAGTGGGTTGGGGGGAAAAAAAGTTCTCTCTTTCTCTCTGTAGTGGTGGTGGTGGGTTTAAGATTGTTTCCATGATGAAAACTCCTGCGTTTGGCGATTAATATTCTGAGAAATCTTTCTGGCTTTCTTTCTCGGAATAAGAATTGAGCGAATCCGGGGTCCCAGTCCGCCAGAAACGCAAAAGGAGTTGACGCTCGGGATTGGTCGAAAAATGGCAGTGGCGGCGGAATCGAACAACGGACCCCGTCCCTCCGTGTTTTCCCTTATCATTTGCGAAGAAAAACGATTTCCAGAAAGTAGTAAAGAAGAAAAAAGAAAACGCAACAACACGAATGGAACTTTATAAAAAAAATATAGAAACATTAATCTCGCTTTGGACGGCCTAAATTAATTTAAAACCAACCTCCTCCTACAATCAGGCTCTCGAATATCTCGAAAATTTCTATCGCTCCTTTCCCCTCAAATTTTTATCGCTCACATTTTTCACGTCACCACAAAAAACAAACTCTGTCAAAGGAGTGCAAAATTTAAGTATCATTCTAATTTTTCTCAAGCATGGCGAATACGAAGCTCTTGCTAATTTTGAACAGTAAAGGTCAATTGAAGTCAATAACCTGAGATTCTTCATCATTTCTCATTCCATTTCTGCTCATAATCATTTCATGCCATTATGAGACTCTACTCCTTTTTTTTTTTTTTTTTAAGATAAGTGTGTCTTTTTTTATTGTTATTAATTTTTAAACTCCTCTTCGTCGACTAGGAACTAGTGGTGGTTGTGAGAGGTTCAATTGGTAGGGTTCAAAGGGTGGAGCGGATGCGAGCCGAACATTATCAATTCCTCGCCAGGAATCTTCACGAAACTGAAACCTAATTGAAAGGAGTGCGTTGACTTTTTCAACGATATTAATAACCCTTAGAAATTCCTCCCGCCACAAAAAATGTCTATTTTTTTGGTAATTTTTTCTCTTAGTTTAAAATAAATTATAAAGAAGAAATACTTGTACTTCTCCGTAAATTACTTCATTTTAAAGTTCACTCGACTTGTTATTGCAACTGTCGATAATGTTATTGTTTTATGACGTCTATAGCTCTCAAAAATCTTTCTTGTATTTCGTGATATAGCCACGTGAAAGAAAAAAATTATGGATTTTAAAACGTGTGGTAAAAATAAAGTTTTATATGGTATATAACTTTTACTGATTTACTCGTTCATTTTGCATCCATGTTAAAACAAATTTTTTAAATTTTAAAACTGAATTTTTGTGGACAGTTTTTGAATTTTACTTTTATTTAGATTTTTTCTTGTTAGTTATAAGATTTTAAAATTTATTAATAAATTAATTATTATAAATAAATAAATTATTTATTACAAAAACTACAAGCTTAATTACAAACAGCCATTGTGTGAGATTTCAGTTTATTTATTACACATGTGTATAAATGCGTGTATTTCCAATTTAAATATTTTTTTTTAACTGAACAAGAAATA
This sequence comes from Rhysida immarginata, assembly GCA_023313115.1. Classification (NCBI taxonomy): domain Eukaryota; kingdom Metazoa; phylum Arthropoda; class Chilopoda; order Scolopendromorpha; family Scolopendridae; genus Rhysida; species Rhysida immarginata. The sequence goes on from JAHWFO010115698.1 coordinate 962,968, forward strand.
CAAGATTCTCATAGCTATAATTGATTGAGAACTGACACTGACAATTGATGATGACTATTTTACGTCTATTTAAAGAATTATTTTCATAGCGGAGTAAAAAAGTTGACGTTTGAATTTTTTTGCTAATATTCAAAAGTATTTATTTTTCTAACGTAAGTCCGTTTTTAAAATTGATTAATGAATGTCCTCTATTTTTTTAATAAATATAATTTAAAAGTTTGTAATCTAAAAATATTTTTTTTTAATTTTTTTTTACTTCAATTTCGGTCAATAAAGTAGTACAAAATGAAAGCGGACAATACCTTGGAGAATCAATTAAACCTAGTTAAGCATTTTATCTTCCATTAACAATATCACTATAAAAACGACATTCAACCCTAACACTAAAATAAATTTTGATAAATAAAAAATACAAAAATTATCTAAAAAACTCGGAAATGGGACTTGCAAACCTTTAAAAAAAATTTAAAACGGTCTAGGTCTTTGATTTAGAGTACAGTTTACCACTTGAAATCATTCACATTTATAATGAGCTATTAATGTTATGTGATTTTTAAGTACTGTTTTTAATTAACAGCCGGGCTGAAATTTTAATTGGATTCTTCATCAGGGAGTCATCGTTGGATTTTCTTACATCGATTTTTTTTTTCATGGTGCTTTCATCGATGTGATATTTTTTCTCCAAGTACCAATGCTTCGTTTTCAGATGTTGTTACCTGTATTTGTGACGTACCAGGTAAGCTGGTAGTCACTTGTGTCCGGGGAGAGGGGGAATTGCATGGAAAGTAAATTTACTTACTTGAGGTGTGGGGATTTAGGTGCTGTATATCGTGATCATGGAATATTAGGGGGCTAGTATAGTCAGAGCAGCGTCTGTTCGTTGTGTTATGTTGTCTGAGAGCTGCCGGATTTAATTTAGTAATGTGAATTTTGGGTGGAATAAATTGTCAGTAAGAGTTGTTTGGTTATTTACTTTTGCTATTGTTTATCAGTATTAAAATGTTTAGTGATTCCCAAGTATTGTTGTGAGAAGTGTGTGTGAGTATTGTTAACGTTGGTAATTGTTAGCGTGGTTCGTGATTTTCGTTACTGCCTCTAAATAAGCATTGTTGAAATCATGTTCGGAGAATGGGTGTATGTATGCAAATTTCGTTTGTTGCGTGTATTTGTGATTGTGTTTTGTTGTTTTATTTTTTTTTTTTGAGCTTTCCAGCGTCGGCCTCTGCTCATTGTAGACGTACATATTGGAGGAAAGAGAAATGGAACGTCCTAATACGAACGCGATGGCAGAAGTCGAGCTGGAGTATATTGTTACTACTCAACTGTTTGTAAGTTTATTTAATTAATGTTTTTTAAGCAATTTTGTTAAACTAATTAGTTAAATGAGTTTTAGTATGGTTGCGAGAGCAAACGAACGGCCGTAATGCAAGTTGGAGACACAACAGCACTGGAGTACTAAAAAGGGAGAACGAGTCATGTCCAGAAAGATGAGCAAGCAACCGCAAGGGATTGTGCAGCCATGCCCAGTGAGAAAGGACAACGTAAGAATATCAAGATCCCGGGTGAGTCATGTCTACCCTAACTGCTTAAACGACGTAAGAAGCAACGTTGTGTGCGAGCATTAAGAGGAAAAAGAATTAGCTGTGTCCTTGGAGCCTCCCACCGGGGTTCACGTGACTAAATCATTCCTACGCACCACCGTGTAGTCCTTCTTCGAAATGTTATAAGGAAAACAAAGAGTAACTTGTCCACCCAAGAATTGTAATTTTTGCACCATGTTAACTTTAATCTGTCAGTTAGTAAAGCTAGCTTTTTAGGTTAATTTGGACATATGCCTGCAAATTATACCGGAATTGGGAGGTAGTCAGAGACTAGTAGTAAAAAAGGGGAGCGCGTAATGAGAGCACCAGCTAACGCACCGTGTGAATTAATGCCACGTGTTGCGAGTTTTTAATGCTGTGATGTTCTCGCAGCTCGTCAGTGGACGTCAGGACTCTGTTCACTCCCACCATGAGGGGTTTCAGTGCCTCTCCTCTTATTGTCTTTTAAAAAGAGGTACGTTGCGCGAACCTGCGCTGTGAACGTTTCGGAATACTTGATTCGGGGGAGTAAACAGAGGCCTGGAAAACTGTCAGCGCTGACTGGGGCAATGCTTTCCCCCCCTTACTCAGTTTGTATAACATAGTGGCTACTGCAGTTTCATGGCATATTGTCTCATGTCCGGTTGTCCAACGGATATGTAAACTCATTGGTTATTACGTTGTGATTGTATAGTAATTATAGTTAATCTGTTTGTCCCCGGGGGCCGCATCGATTTTGTTTTGCATGGATTATTTTACTATTGATTGTTTAGAATACGTGATGTACCTTGTGTTGTGACTAAAAGGAATAAAGCTTGAAGTGAGATTAACGGTCAACCTAAGTCCTTGTGTTTATTTTACTGGCCCGAACCTTTGATTGCACCACACTCGGGTTGATCTTCCAAGTTTTGTGTTCATGCACGCAACTTAGAGTGTGGGGTCGTCACATATTAATAAATGGGAAGTCTTCTCGAATGCAAGTTGTTTTTAAATGTTTTTTTTTAAATCCACTGAGTTTTTCAGATAATTGTTAAAAAAGTTTTTTTTTCATTTTTGCAGTTCTTTATTCATTAAAATTATTTTTATAATTGAGTTTGGAAGTCTTCTTTATATATCAATTTAATAATTATTAAAAAACATAATCTTAGCATTTCTTTGTGTATGGCTCGATCAGAGATTGTATGTTTTATCGTTGCAAAAAGAGATTCACAAATGAAAAACATTTATTACGAGTTTGAATTTGATGGGCTGATTGGCGTTAAAATAAGGTAGAAAAACACCACTCGAAATTTTAAGTCCGATCGACGCGGGAATGGGGGAAGCATACGTAGGTAGATGCTGCGACCCGCGAGCCCGTTTTCTTCCGAATCGGGCGACCCGAGATTTTTGCCTTCACACTTGAAATTCACACAAACTAACGGTGCCTTCATCGAAATATATATCATTTTAAAAATAAAAAACAGTTGCGAAAGCGTAGTACTGCGTTGTCAAAACGATGTTAATAAAAGCATTGTTACTGTATTCGTGAAGTCGATCGTTTCGTCGCCAATTTTCGATTTTTTTTTATTTTGACTTCAGATTCGAATAGAACATCAAAAAGTAAGTAAAAATAATATTAGGTGCACTTATCCTATCTATTCCAGAACATGGTTAAAGTTAATCAATTTGGTTCGGCTTGAAGAAATTTAAGTCTTCAGACGTTGAGAACAAAGGCTGTGCTCGAAATCCATTTGGTATTTCTTTTCTTTTTAATTTTTGTGTGGATTAGAGGTTTCCACGTTCTTTACGATTGCACTCACAAAAATTTCCATCGAACAGAACTGAAGTTTAACTGGACTATTTCTGAACTTCTCCAGGTTTTGTCAAAAATAGATACGATATTGATACTTGAAGGATTACTAACAAATAATACATGCATATTAATATGAACAGATTAAAAAAATAACTAGACAAAGAAAGATGAAAGACAAAGAAAGAATTACATATTGGTAAGTGTCATCTTCGTTGTTATAGATTTCATTAGAAGTGACGAAGCATTTAAAAGGCTTCAATGTTAAACGGAAAATTAATAGAACATAATTGAAAAAAATTATTTAATGAAATAGCTCATTTCATTTTGTTTGCTAATTGGATTAATTTTTCAGTCTCGAGATGGCTCCAAGGCATTCATTATGAATGTGAAGATTTTAAAAATGTCAAATATGACTCTTTTCAACTTAGAATGATTTATCTCATGTACGTAATGACAAACGATGACAGAGAGATAGATGAACAGATGACAGACTTTGCTGGGAAATCCGCGCATACCTAATCTGACTCTTTCGACTAAGGTCAGATACAGCTGGTCCTTTGCGGCACCACTTATAAAAGGTTCAATTATTATTTATAATTTTATTAAAAATGAACGTCTTCGTTATAAGAAGACGCATGAAAGGGATTTATTTTAACTTAAATAGTTTAAACTAATTAAACAGTCACAAAATTCTCCTTTATAAAGATAAAATGAAAATAAGTAAAAAAAAATATATATATATATTACATCGTACAAAGTGTCCGATAGTAGGATTTTTCTCCCCCGTTTTACGAGTTCTATGCTTTTGTTTTCTTTACGCAAAGAGTGGATTTCTACTAAATCGGTGATGTTCTACAATGCAATTTGTAATTGGAATTTTTTCTCTATCTATCATGGCTCAAAAATAAGCTTTCGAGCGTTACTCTAGCATTTGGAATACCTTTATTCAATCGGGCATGGGCACTTTCCTATAGATAAGACTCTACCATCTTAAAAGTTATTCGACTATATCGGGAATTTCCTCTACACCCTGCATATAGCCAATGTAAATTGATATATTTTACACTTGAAACGCAACTTTTTAATCCACATATGCATACAAATAAAAATTTAGTCATATTAGAATAAAAATATACCAATAAAATGCTAAATATATCAATTTCTATCTTATTTTATAATTGGCTATTTCCCGCCTCTGTGAATATGTATGTGTACTTAATATATCTATGAAATTATTGAATATGAAACGTGACACGTAATATTTTTATAATTGAAATATTATCTGACATAGGTGTTACCTATATTAATTTCGGTTCGAAATTTTATTATCACTCTGTGAGCTTTCTTAGGAGGGATGACCTCTAAAGGCCAAAAGGAAAAGCAAAATTCCAAATTTTTATTCAACGACACATTTTTTTATTCAACGATGTTACTTAATTGTCACGTACACAGAGGCATTCAGAATTGTAGTACTTATGTAAGATTAAGACAAACAAAAGATTCTCTCTAAAACAAGAGTGAGGCTGCTAGTCGCTGGTAAAAACAACGGACAAACGGCGACTGTCACGTAGTAGGCCAATCTTGCGTATCTCGTCGACAATGCAGCTTATTTGCACTCATTACGTTGGCAAATGGAGTTGTATATGGAGCTGATTGTCTAGGCGTTCCTTTAAATTACCTCATTACAGACAATGCATGCCGACTGGCGTTTGTCTCGGGACCCATATAGACCCTGCATTGGCTTTATTCCATCGAAGGACGCACGATTAACGAAGGGAGAAAAAGAAGAAAAAAAATTTCCAGTGGAAAAAAAAAGCGTTTAAAATAAAAGGCGGGATGTTATAAACTTTGGGAGAGTCGCGTTCGACGTTTGGCAACGCCATTGTTTCTTTTCGCCTCGAAAAACGTTCATTAGAATTCATAGCGACCTCTAATTGCTCTCTCGCCTTAATCCCCGCTGCCGACGACAGTCGCCGTTGACGTTGGTGGTTCTCCATCGGGGAGTCTCACGAGTCGTGTAAATCACGGTCTCAGCCTTAAAACCTCCTTTGTTAGGGTTTTCTCCGATCGTTTCTCTAATAAATAATCTTATTTCTCATCGTCTTTTGCAATCCGACTGTAGAGGTTCCCCTCCCGCTTTTAGCGCCACGTGTTGGGGGAGGGGGGGAAGGAAAGGGTTAAAACTGTCCCGATTCTTTCCCAGGTGTCAGCGCGCCCGCTCCTTTTGTCCAATCCGGTTGCTAATATTAAAACGCTTAGGGATAGGCCGTTAATTACCCAACGTAAGTTTCGCTTAGGCCAGCAATTTATAGTTTTCGAAGACTCTCCCGTCTATTGTTTTTCGCCTAAGAAGCGTGACGACACGGGGGCCAACAAGAAAACACTGATCGTCACCTGCCTACCAGCGCTTTTTTTTATTTTTTTATTTTTAACCCTAGCTTTTTCCTTTTCCCTTCACCTCCCCCGATGTTTTGTGCGTCGCTAAAGGGTTGGCGCGTGTATGGTTCAATCACAAAAACTCCGATCCCCGTAACAGTTCTAAGCTCTTTCTTCCCCTCCGAGGAAACCCAGCTGTAGTCAAAGGATTAACTTCCTTTATTTTGCTTGTTGTTCCGACACCTAACCCTTTTCTTCTCTTTCCCGACAACCTCACAACCAGATCCAAATACGTTTTAAGACTCCGAATCGGGTTAATACCAGTTTTACTCCCTCCGCCACCCCAGTACAGAACAATTCCACGTCACTTTACAAATGATGTGGCCACGTTCGTCACCAAACCCTCCAAATGCCCAGCCGCATTCACAGATCGTTCCCATTATGTACGGATAGCTTTCGGAGGTTTTTCTTTCTTTCTCTCTCGCTTTTTATTTTTTTAATGCCTCTCTCTCTTTACTTTCGTCATCAGTTATAATAACGCAATGTCAAAGGCGTGTGGCTCCCCTGATAAAAATAAGCAATCGGAACAGAAGCCAATGAGATTAGCACAACTTTCCCGGCGTTGCCTTCCGACAAACCACAACAATGACAAAACAATAATCAGTTTATGTATTCGGTTCGTTTCGAGTAACGGTTTCTGTGAGTGTAAGCGCGCGTGTGGTTCGACGATTGTAAAAGTGCCAAAAATAAAAGCCCTTCATCCATTTGGAAAGCTCAGCAAGCGATTAGATTTGAGTAAGCAAGCCTTCTTTCACCAATTTATTTGACTGTCGTTGTTATTATTATTATAAAAATTGTTGCAACCTTGGAAGATACAGCGGGAGAAAAAAGTTTCGTAGGTTTTTCTTGTAGGTTTCCGAAATTAATTTTTTATGAATTGAATAATAAAATTTCCTTAGTCAATTAAATACTATAATAGCGTTTTTACATTACCCCCAAAGAGTTTCAAGGCAAAGAAAACGATTTTTTATGATGTTATTCGTGTAAGAGCTTAAGGAGTGAAAATGCCTTTAAGAAGGATGACTTTACGCGAAGTTTAGTAATAAAATTACGTACAGCCGGTTGGTCTTCGCGTCCTTTTGCGGCAGAAACTGGATGAGATGTAACGAACGCTAGTTGATTTTGGAGACAGTGATTGATCAGTTGGTCAGGGTTTTGGGCGCGTCAAGATCTAATCATTTTGCGCCTTTTACACTTGACGCATCGAGATATATTTACGCATTCCCAAAACAATTCCATATCTATTACCTTTATTCATTCCCAGAATAAACACAAACAACCATGCCCACCGCGGGACTCGAACCCGAGACCTGGAGATGGTGATCTGCATGAATCACGTAGAAGAATCCCACAACGCCCAGACCGATGTTTGCGGGCTTTTCTAAACCCTAGGACCCATGATTTTTTTGGTCAATCTTTAGGATGATCGCTTTGTCGAGTCATGTGCTCACATCGTTAAAGCCCATGCTTGTGCTTTGTTTTGCTAAACTAGGGAACGGGAAGTCTAGCGTCTTAAAATTTTTGATCCACTCCATAGAATGTTCGAAATAATTCGGTGTCAGCGTCGAAGCCTCCAAGCGTAAGCTGTTTAAAGACGAATTCTCCGAGGTGGAAGAATGTTCGTAGTTTAAAGAGTTAACTGCTAAGAAGACCCGGAGGTGCTGCACCGTTGCAAACCATTGGCCAGTCATAGTAAAAGCGAGACCGTCGATCAAATCCAGTAACCTTCATTGGTTCTCGGTGTATCGGAGCTTTTCATCAGCTGCAAGAGATAGTAAGCGACGTTAACCCGTAGCATTACCATTGATGTTAACAATCTTAAGCTCGTGACAATCTGGAGAATGTAAACAGAGGTATTAGATGTTCCAATATGAACGGAGACAGTTAGTCGTACATATCTGAGGTGACAAATTGTATACGGTCAGCGACAAATTTCATTTTTTGTCTCAGCAATGATTCGAGTGCAAGTCTGGAGACGACGCTGTAATCGGATGAGCCGACTTCGTGGCAAGATGTCTATCGGAGCCAGGTCAGTGAAGTACGGGGGATGAGGAAACAAAGTCAGTCCATATTTGGTTAAAAACTCAACACAACGTTGAGTGAGATAGTGCGTTGTCATGATGGGAAAGCCAGTTCTAATTGCACCATAGTACTGGTATTTGTCTCCTCACGTTTTCTCTTGAGGCTTTTCAGAACTTGCAGGTAGTAAATCTCGTTCACTTTGACCAGATTGGCATCAAATACACGCTTTGCATGACTTTGGCATTGGAGCGAACATCTTTTCGTCCGAAGCGAATTTTTATCAACTTAATGAGAGGACTGTACTTACGATGCGCTTTCTGATAACAACAGAAGAGGCACGAACTTGGCAACAAAACGATACTTGTTTTCCCAGAATTTTACTGCACGGCGCTTTTCGCGCGAGTCACTCATCGTGAAAATTAAACATTCGCAGAACGCTCAAACAATGCTAAGCATAAAGCAAACTACCTGTCGACAATCCAGTAGTGGGAGATTATTCGTTAGGTTCACGCGAAGACAGCACACTCGCCGGATGTCTCTATAACTAACCTCAAAATGTCCCGGAATTTTTTGAACAGATCTCGTAAAAAGAAACATTCTACGTTGGAAACAGAAAAACGCAATGTTGCACTCTGAAAAAGTGAAGGCACACATTCCAAGTTTCTGCATATGTTGGGGGGGGGGGG
>JAHWFO010115698.1:971583-991917 GCA_023313115.1 Rhysida immarginata
GGGGGGGTATGAAATTTGTCCGTTTTCTAATATAAGAGCGAGCGTACAAATTGTAAGTTGTATTTTAGAAGTTATATGAGACTAACCATTTCATTTAATTAACAGTGTTCTACAATCCGTTATTATTTATTTACTCGTTCGAACGCGTAGTTTCGTCAGGCAGTGAAAAGTTAGCGAACTTCCTTTTGTTGTTGTTTTTAATTATTATTTGATTGTGTGATTCATGTAAGCGATCGAGTTCAACGTTATAACGAGGCCATTATAGTAGTAAGTCGAAAGTTTTCAAATCTAATCTGGCCGAATTCAATCAATATTTCTGACAACTACAAACAGAGTCCGTGAGAGTGAGAGAATTTCCCGGTGGCAGAGCCCTTAAACATCCAATAACACGGCGAACGTCCTTTCCTCGCCATATCAGAGAGCGAGAAATAGATTTGCTGTTGGAGCGAACGAGGCCTGCCATGTTTGAGGTGGTCGCGCGCGCACCGACACTGGCCCCTCGAAAACGACGGACGAGCGCTTAATTGTCGCTTTCCAATGTCGGCCTTTATCTTTATTTCGTCGCTAATACTCCCGTCGCAAGAGGGCGGTTATCGCTCGCGGCTAAATCACCGGCGAATCGGAGGCTGGGGAATCTTCGACTCTCGGGCCCCCTCTTCCAGTCTTACACGAGGCGCAACTTATCGGCCGGAGTTATTGCCACGGAGCGTCGCGCTCCCGAGCCAGCTTAATTATGTTCGAATTGTGATTCATTAATAATGCCCGCCACCGAAGTTTTCTCCTGGACATTGTCGTCGGCGCTCACTCCGCTCACTACACTCGCTCGCTTTGCTCCTCACAACTTTGGCCTACGCGCCCCTCTCTCTCTCTCTCTCTCTCTCTCTCTCCTTTCTTTGCCTGAGCGATAAAAGCAAGCTCGGGTCCGACGCCCACGCACAAGAGTGTATACGGGCCTGGCGACGGGACATAAAGCAATAAAGCACGAGGGGGCGCGTGCGGCCAACTAATAAATATCTGGCGCAATTTCTACGGCTAATCTCCCTAAAAGATATTTACCACAGCGCTCTTATACAAAAGGGGAATCTCTCTCGGGCGGGCTCGTCGCTGCATATCATCCCAATACAAAAGGGGAGAACAGAATATCCGATTCCATCTCCTAAATGAGAGAATCGTTATTAAATGGCCGAGTTATAGGCTTTCCGCGAAATATTTCCACCAATTAAACCTTGTTCTTAAGAGGAAAATGGAAACGAAAGGGTTTGTCTTTTTTTTATTGAAGGGACCCATTTTACTGATTAATAAGGTGATTTGAGAAATAATCGCCCGTTTCTTCCCTCCCAAAGTGGCGAACCCCGATCGTATTCTTACATAAACTAAGCACTCACGATACGTCTCGGTTTTTAATAGGACAAAGTTATTGCCTCGAGTTGGAGTAAAACCATCCCTAGTTCAAAAAGGAAATTTTGATAACAGTGAGGTCTCTTTTTTATATATACAACCCTTTCGTTAACTAATATTAAAAAATAACATTTCTGAACGAAACTTTTTAAGTATCGCAAATCCGCAAAGCCCTAAATTCCGCAGACTTTTACCATTCGAACCCTCTTTCATTATCAATGGAGAAATGCACGTTTCAAGTTTAAGAGAGAATTTCCAGTCTTTCTTCTACCTTGGGAGAGTTTGCCTTGGCGAAGAGTCTCCTCTGAATAAATACATTTAATGAAAAGAAATGTGTTTGCTCACCGATTTAAATTATCTCGATTCATTCTAATGGAACTGTTGTTTTTCTTTTATTCCATCGGAGTGAAACAAGATAATTTAAATCGGTAGGCAACATTATTAAACCACACAATCTACTAATGGTCCACAGAGAAACTGTATCACCATGAAAAAAGCTTTCAAATGATAGAGAAGTACGTTATGATTTTAATTTCAAAGAATTACAAATATCTAATGGCGTAATTATACAGAGTGTTTAGTACCTGGTTGGGTTACCTTACTAAGTTATGCATTGGTTTACTCGATATTCATCAATGATTTATAGTGTATTGTGAACATGCAGTTTTCACCAAAATCCGAGATTTCATCATTTTGAGGCCATTGGTGAGCATAAATTCGGCGTCCAATCTTGTATCACAGATGCTCAATTGGAGTGTCTGAAACTACGGCCACACAAAAGTGCGACGCGACGGATGCATTTGTTTATTTCATTGCTTATTTGAAGATTTACGTAAAGAGAAGGCTACATTTAAAGATAAATTTAAATTTACAAGAAATAATGTTTGATACAATTGATGATGATGAGTTATTCAGCTGACACTTAAGTCTGCTGGTGTTAGTCTTTGGAAATGCCTCTGTGAAATCTCATGAACTGTTGTACTAGGGAAGAGAATAATGCGGTGGTTTCCCCTTGCCTTCCGCATTTTTAACGACCGTTGTAAGATGGTAGCAGCAGCCGGGATCGACGGCTTTACGTGCCCTCCGAACCAGGGGGGGGGGGGAGGTAAAGATCGCATGCCACTGATGGTTGCCCATCCAGTAACTAGCCGTGTTAGGCGATGCTTAACTTCATAGAGCTGGCTTGCTCTGCGAAAGCCCCCCTAGATCACGGCCTATACCACGGCCTTCCCAATTCATTACAATTATAATGAATTAACACAATTAATATTTATACATAACTTATTGTAATTAATTATAAATATTACGATATAATTATAATTATGCCAAATATATTTTATTCATTCATAGTACAGGGTGATTACAGAAGAACTTCACACTTTTAAAAATTTATTACATCAAAGCTATTCAGAATATTGACGCACCACATACGGATTCTTAAAGAAAAACTCTTGAAGTTTATTGTGACACAGTTAAAGATGTTCAATATGCCCCCCTGTAGTCGAATTCGTCCCAAACCCGCATTAACATGTCTCCATCAATCCCACGTATCGCTACCGTAATGCGTTCTTTCAGCTCGTCTAAGTCACGGGGAAGGGGTAGGGTGAAGACCTTGTCCTTTACACACTCCCATAAAAAGAAATCACAGCGGTGGATTGGTCGAGCAAACAATAACCTGGAACTTGCAAAGTGGCCACCGCGAAGCCCCGACCTCACACCTTGTGATTTCTTTTTATGGGGGTGTGTAAAGGACAAGCTCTACCCTACCCCTTCCCCGTGACCTAGACGAGCTGAAAGAACGCATTACGGTAGCGATGCGTGGGATTGATGGAGACATGTTAATGCGGGTTTGGGTCGAATTCGACTACCGCATTGATGTAAGCCAGGGGGTATATTGAACATCTTTAACTGTGTCACAATAAACTCATGTTCATATTGAAAATGAGTTTTTCTTTAAGAATCCGTATGTGGTATGTCTATATTCTGAATAGCTTTGATGTAATAAATTTTTAAAAGTGTGAAGTTCTTTTGTAATCACCCTGTATTTCGGAGCGATGTGGACGTGAGGCTTTACAATCTATATATATAATAAAATAGTAGCGAGGCGAAAAGTATACAGGGTGATTATAATTAAAGTTTAAGTTTTAAAACGCGCTATAAAAAAAGAACCACTTAGTAGAATGACGCCCAATTGGAACGGAATGTTATTGAAGAAGGGGGAAAGCTTATGGCATAAGAAAAAAAAGTAGGTCCAAATTTTAGCAACAGATGGCGCTGTAAGCATCAGAATTTCGACTACAAATGACAAATGAATCGTAAAACAAAGGCTAAGGTGTAAGTTACACGTTAAACCAACTGTACTGGTCAGTATGCAAAGCATCCATCAAATCATCGGATCAACGCCTTTTTTCATACCCTTGAGTGTTCTGAACTTCTGCAGAGCTACTGGTGCGGAATCATTGTTCTTGTAAAAAGCTTTACAAGCAGAGCGCGGTCCTTCAATGAGACACCAATGGCGAATTTCTCGGACGCGAAATGAGGAAAAGCCGTGTACCCGGCGTTTTTATAACAAATGAAATGAGTCGTGCACATGACAGGTATTTTCATTTACATATTCTGACGCTTACAGCGGCATCTGTTGCTAAAATTTGGACCTACTTTTTTTTTTCTTATGCCCTTCTTCAATAACATTCCGTTCCAATTGCACGTCATTGTACTAAGTGGTTCTTTTTTTATAGCGTTTTGAAACTTAAACTTTAATTATAATCACCCTGTACATTAAATTTTTTTGAGGAAAAAATGTTTTGAGAAAAAATGATTGCTACATGTATTATAAACGATACTGAAGCCCAAACAGCAGTTTTTAGAATTTTTATGTGGTTATAAACGATACAGAAGCCCAAACAACAGTTTTTAGGATTTTTGTCTGTTTGTCTGTATCTCTGTTTATATGTTAGAAGTTGGCGCCAAAACTACTGAAGGGATTTAGTTGAAATTTGGTGTGAAGGTTATTTAGTACCTGAGTCAGCATATAGGATACTTTTTTCTGCGGGAAATAGTCTCATTCCCACGGGAAAAGACAACAACTGTTCCAGCAAAAATCAACAGATGTCGCAACGAGTAAATCGTACTATGGTTTTGTTCCTTACGAATCAGGAGAAATGCCATCAGATGTCCCCAAGATGCATATGTCGAGTATTTCGTGAGCGGTGCATACTTCGAGTTCTTCAAGTACAACAAAGTCTGTATGCAGTATATTAATTGACAGCTGTATGTCGCTTGCTCTCGCGTCAGAAGCCCTGACTCTCTATTTATTTTGGCTTCCGAAGGTAAAACAACGAATTAGCGTAAAAACAAATAAATTGGTATGGCGAAATGATACATTCGCACAGGACTACCACGAGATAATGACAAGAAAATTGTATTTTTCAATGAGAGGAAGCTGTCCATGTCGTTTACATTGTGTTTGGGGTGACGAAATGAATGCTTCTGCCATTTCTTCATTTTTAACAAGAAATAATTAATCTCTCTAAAAAGACTTAGCCCATTTCCATAAAAAATGCGTCAATGCATAGTTTTAGGACCTCTCTAAGTGTGAATTACTTTAAAAAAATAAAAGAAAAAAAATTTACGAGAGTAGGGTTCGGGTCTGGGGGTGGGAGATAGTTAATAACTCCAAACCGGCTCATCACAGCCAAACAAGTCATGTATAAAAAAATTCGCCTTAATGAGAGGAGTATGTACATGTCGAGTTTATTGAGTTTGGTTCGCTGGTTTGAACGCTACAGCCAAAAAATTAATATCTCGAAAAAGGCTTACCCAATTGACATAAAATATACGCTAAGGCACAATTTAGGGTACCCTCTAAGTATGTATAATTTTTGTTTGGTTCTGCTATTTGCCGTTTCAGAGGAGTTAGCTGCACAAAATTGGTCACATACATATGTACAGACGAAGTTTTTTTTTTTCAAAATTTCAACATGTCTTTTCGAATCATGAGAGAGTGGCAGGCCAATAGAATTTTTTGGCCTTCACATTAATTCTATTCAACCATAAAATATTGTCGTAATTTAATTTTTCCTTCCTGATCTCGATTTATTTGGGGCAGTGTCTTAATATAAAAGGGAAATGCTCCTCACTGACTAATCACGCAATCTCGGGAAATAAGAAATCTATACTTGCCTGTGATTTTATCTATTTCGACTTTAACGCGGATGAAGTTGCGGGCAACAGCTAGTACCAAATATTAAGATAAAGGAATAACTTGTTTTGATTTGTTTCCACTCTTTTTCAAAGTATATTTTGAAAAATACAGGAATAAACGTTGAAACTAGTTGCTTTGCTATCTATGTAAAGCCACTATTTCTTATTCTCTTGTTTATACTTCTTTAATTCTTTTAATGAATTATACACTCCTATTATTTTAGCTATAAATTTTTTTTCTCAACAACGAATAATTATCAAGTTTCTCCACAACGAAGGTGTGAAAGCGTCTGAAATTCATCAGAGATTTCAAAAACAGTTCACAGAGTCATGTTTGTCTCGACCATCCGTCTTTACTTGGTGCCAAACGTTTGAAGGAGGGCAAGGCCAGCAACTGATGTCAATGATGGCATCATCGCACGAATAAATGAGCTGATAAGGACAACAGGCGGATTCAGGTCCGAGAATTGGCTTCAATACTGAACATCAGCACTGGCTGTGTGGAAACCATCATCCACGATAAGCTGAAATTCAATAAGATCTGTGCCAGATGGATCCCTAAGCAACTCTCCGAGGATCAGAAAACCACCACGGACTAGACATTGATTCATCACCATACTCCTGAAAGCAAGCGTGCGAGCAAATTCAAGATGGCACCGTCGGTAACGTAAGTGATGGCAACTGTATTCTGGGACATTAAGGGTCTCATTCATGTCGATTTTCTGGAAGAACGTCGAACCATAAATGCACCCTACTACTGTGACATTTTGAGGACGTCCCTGAAACTGGCACTAAGGAAAAAGTGACCAGGACTGCTTACCAGTGGAGTTTGTTTTCTGCAAGATAATGCCAGACCAAATACAGCCAAACTGATGCCATTTTCGTCATTTTTACATATATTCTCCTAGAATATTCTCATTCAGTTTACGTTCAAACTACCAATACAGAGAACGGTTTACGCAATGACGGACTTTCTCCTCTTAGAGCAAGTGTTCTTCTAGATCGTGTGATACCCCATCGATACCCAGAATGTTTTCAGAGCGGTAGAAAAGAGGATAAGTCTCAAAGTGGACACAGTCGGCACCTCTGAAGCGATTTAGCTTCTGGGGTATTGTCCGTGTAGTCTTTTGTATATTATGTGTTTTAGGTGAATGGAAATGACAATTGCGTATGTTAATTTGTACGAGAGGAGTTCGGTAAATAAGTTACAAATGGATATAGAAATGAAACAAACACTAGTACTGATTTGAAAACTACTTTTATTTCTCCTCATTATGTCCCTCTACATTGTGGCACTTGTTCCATCGTTTCACTAGCTCCACAAAACCAATAAGATATAATTCTTTAAGCTGCTGTCTGAACCAGGATACATTTTAGAATTTGAGGTTATATCTTTATCAGACAAGCTTTAAACACTGCAGTAGTTGGGAAGCCATGCTTTCAAGAAGACTCCGATTAGATTACATTTTTTTAATACAAGGTTGAATGATTTACTTCGAAAGTGCGCACAAAGGGAAACACGGTCATAAGTAAACTGAGACCTTGCATAGAAGAGAATATGAATGAGAATTGGAGCTAATGCTCCAAACATCACGTAGCCTAATGATATTTGAAAAAAATGGAAGAAACAATTCTGCGATCTGGAATCGAACTAGGAATCACGACTATAACGCTCGACACCTCTACCGTTTGGGCCATCGGCTGAGAATAAGAAGTCTGAGTTGAAACATGGAAAAAGGCCATGAGGAATCATTAAGACGGTGAAAAGTATTGAGATAGTATTAATATTGGTCAACTTCTTATGACGATACTTTTCTATTTATTAAAGCTTGTGAATTCTACTAATGCTGCGAACTGAAGAACGAAAAGGCCCAGTTTCATGAAGGACTGAGTCCTCGGTAATTGCTGTAGATGTTACATCTGTGATCCCCAAGAGATGGCGTCAAGAAATGCATTATTGTTCTTTTGTGGACGTGCTTGTTTAAAGAGACAACGGCTAGTCTTCGTTATACTGTTCTTACAAGGAGATCATATATTTTACTAGTGAATTCATGATAAAAGTATGCCTTGATCAAGTAACATGGTGTCCAACAGGGTGTCCAAAAAGTCTGGTAACATGGCAGATATCTGATGAGTGTAGCTTATAGATAATAGGGGAGGTGGGACAATTCATTGCCGCACTCAAATTTGACTTTGATCCCCAAATTTAAGGTCATCCATTTGTTAACTCGAAAACTATTAAAGATAGAGAAAAATTTCCGATTGCTACCCTGTAGAGCAACACCACATTAGTCTAAAAACAATTTTTCATCACACCCTTTCCTTTGAAAGATTTTGAGAAAATGGGCGAGAAAGAGTCACTCAAGGTCAGGTTGGGTTGGCCAGGATGGCTGAGGTTTCTAACACGTTTGAATTGCAGTGAAGCACGCCGTTGGGAAGGCTCATTAAATGATTGACCTTTCTCACTGCGCTTTTTTATAATCGCCACTCATCAGATCAGATCTCGCCTACGTGGTAGCTTTGAGATATCTGCCATGTTATCAAACTTTTTTGGACACCCTGTATAATGAATTCGATTCATAGTCAGACTGTTTTCAGGCATTATTATGGAGAATACTAAAACCGATGCACCTCCACCTCTTTGATTCTGGCTCCTTTTGCAATGAGAAAAGGGAAGGGGTGGGAAATGCATTCGAGAAACGCCATCAGAAACAACAGTGAGAATAGGAGAAAACGCTTAGTTGAGATGAATAACGGAAAGGAATCCTAGTTTAAGGAGGAACTACTGACGAATATGAATCAATCTGAATGTACTCTTATACGCAAAGCAACAACAACATATACGGTTTTACAGCTTTCATATTTCAAGGTGAAAATGACGTGATGGTAATTAATAATTACCGTTTACCTCCTATATGTGTCTTTACCGCTTTCTTCAAAACCAGAACTCGTTGAGAAGTTGTTTCCGATCTGATGCCAAGAATTCATTTAGTGACGTGGTTCACAAGCTGCATCTACTAATGGTTGAGGCCAAGGAGTCATTTGTGACGACATTGTTCAACATGGCCTAAGACTTGATTTATGATGACATTGTGGCTTCCCAATTAGGAAAGTCAACACTACAGCCGAGTAACGCTTGTTTTCAGGGGAAACGAACATGATTTCAAGTAAAGGAGAATCTCAGACAGTATGAAAGAGATGATTTTCCGATTGTTTATTGTTCGTATCTTGGCAGCTAAGAATGAATATCAAGACCAGCTTATTTGGGGAAGATTCTTGATTAATATGCACAGACTTTATAATTTGATCAACTTAGTCCAACTTGCAAATTAGGAATGACTTTAGAGCAACTTTGTGACTTATGGCAATTATTTATATTTTTTTTTCTCAATCAAACATTCCCGGGTTGAAAAAGCTGGAGAAGCAAACGATGAGCAATAGGATACTACTGTGGATAACGACATCTTAATAAAAGCACAAACCTCTTGTCCACAAAATATTTTTTTAATCAAGCGTATACGTATTTCGATCTCAAAGAGTTCTCGTTATCCACAGTATATCCTACTGCTCATCAATCAAACATGTCTATGAATCACTTTTCAAGCAAGCGAACGTTTCTATACATTACGAACGTTTTGAATCATCGCCAAAGAGAATGAACATGTTGAATCTTACAATCTCTACAACTTGTTGAATCTCAAAGGTGGGATTTAAATTACTGAGAGTAAAATTATGATCTAGTTAACTCTCGATTTCCTTTTCCAAAGCTTTTTCTGCAAATTAATTATTTTAATTAGTTGTTCATTAATAGTAAGAAAACAGTCCTTTATGTGTTTTCCAAACTTTCTTTATAAAATATTACTTTGAGAAAATCATTTTAGGATACATTCTTATGGGTTTTATGACGAATTTAGAAAGAAAAGTGACACAACCATTTAAATCTTTGTATCAAATTGGGGACCTCTGAATCTCTCTTTCTCTCAGGTCGTACCCAGAATTTTTTTTCGGGGGGGGGGGGGGTGCAGCTGCGCCCGTACTCTTCCACTTTGTCGGGGGGGGGGGCCCCCCGCGACCCACCCACCCCCACAC
The DNA here is from genome assembly GCA_023313115.1 of Rhysida immarginata. Classification (NCBI taxonomy): domain Eukaryota; kingdom Metazoa; phylum Arthropoda; class Chilopoda; order Scolopendromorpha; family Scolopendridae; genus Rhysida; species Rhysida immarginata. The sequence goes on from JAHWFO010115698.1 coordinate 981,274, forward strand.
CCCCCCCCCGCGCGGGGGGAGCTGCAGCCCCCTTAGCCCCCCCCACCCCCGTGGGTACGGCCCTGCTCTCTCTCTCTCTCATCAGTTTATCATTAACTTACTGTTTCATTTCAATTAGGGAGCTGCATATAGAATTTTATTTTGAAGTGAACCGAAATCAATTAAAGTAAATGTTTGTAGATAGAAAACAGAGATTTTTTTTTTATTTTCATGCTTCAGAGGAATTTTGAGAGGAAGTTTGCCCCCATCCTATACAGACGAAATCAACCAAGCATGATTCCATCCGAATTCCATGCAAATATTTTTCTTCATATTTTCGTTTATTTAAACTATTTATGGCTAGAGGCGATTCCGTCAAAAACTTTGTTTCTTTTCTTTAATGATTTCTTTTGAAACAAGCGCACGAAATTACCTCTCATACAGGTTGCTTACAAGTGAGTGTAGCGAATATTGACCAATACAATGAATTTTCTTACCTTCATAATGTAAACTTTCAGCCATACCTATGGTAATTGACAAGACCACGAAAAATACATAGAGAGACGGAATAAAGTATTATATAATATTTATTAACAGTGGCATTGTCTTTAGATAGTAGGGTCTATAGATATTCATGGTCATCGAGCTTCGGCCATTTTCCATTGTTTCGAGAAGCTAAGGAAAACAGATCGCGCCAGGTGCCGCATAGATAATCCATTCCATAAATAATCCGTTCAATATCCCATTTTTCCCGTTTTCGGATTATTTTTTATGAAAAACTAGCGTAACTCAAATTATTTAGGAGAATTGTTTCCTTTTGCATGAAGAGTGCTATACTTACAAATTGGCGCTCATATTCACACAATCCACGTTTTATCGATGCCAATCTACGACTTGGTCCTTCAAAAGTATCTCATTTATATTAAAATAAATGTTTTTCACGATGTAATGCATTATTTTGTTCATTTTAGCAAAAAGCGTCACCTTAGTACTCGCTCGACCCTTTGCGGCCAATGCTATTCAGTATCGCGGCTGGATCCAAAATGGCGGATAGGAATACCTAGTCATCTTTAGAGCCTTAACTATTCCCGACCGCAACCTGTGATAGAGATTTTCATTGAAACTGAATACGAAAGTAAAGTTCCTGTCTGCCGATAGAGTTCCGCCCTACCGGGAGCTAGAAACTTTAGCTTCGTTTTAACAATGGAGCTCGATGACCATGAATATCTATAAACCGTGGTAGAGAGTCATTCAACTCCCGCCATTTTCCATTGTTTACAGAAACTAGGGAATTCAGATCACGGTAGGAGACGTAGAGGTCGCAATGGACTTTCTGAGATCTATGCGGCACCTAGCGTGATCTGGATTTCATAACTTGTATACTTATTTTATTTATTTAGTTGATAGTGAGCTATGTAATGCATTCAATATTTGGTTTATCAATTATTTATTTAAAATTTTGCAGAATACATTAATTTCAGCAGTATTATATCAATAATTCCGGCTGCATTGAAACTGAAAATGAAACTAAAATTTCTAATTCTAATAATGAAACGCTGCACGCGATTTTAGTCTGATTGTACATGCAGCGCCGTTTTTAAAAGGAGTTCCCGCCCTATCGGGAGCTAGAAACTTGAGCTTCAGTTTTCAATGGAGTTGGATGACCATCTACTATATAAAACCAATTATTATTCCTCTGGCAATTAAAAATAAATTGTAATGGCAGAATGGTACATTCGCACAGGCCTACCATTAGGTCATGAAACGGATCCAAAAAAGATTTTTTTTTCTGTTGGGGTCTTTAAGGCCTTGATTACTCCAAAATGGCTCTTCGCAGTCAAACCGTTTCTTTCAAAAAAGATTCGTTTCAATGAGAGGAGACCGTTCATGTTGTTTTTAATGTTTGGGGAGATGAAATGAATGCTTCTGCCATTTCTTCATTTTTAGAAAAAAAAAATTAATTTCTCTAAAAAGGTCTAGCCCATTTCCATGAAAAATACGTCAATGGTTAGTTTAAGGATCCCCCTAAGTTGGAATTAATTGTTTTATTTAAAAAAATTGTTGGGGGGGGATCCTTATTAACCCTAAAACGGCTCATCAGAACCAAACAAACAATTTACAAAAAAATAAAGTTTATTGAATTTACAAAAGTCCGTACATGTCAAGTTTATTGAATTTAGCTCGCTAGTTTGAACGCTACAACCATTTTTTAATTTTTAGAAAAAAATTAATAATCTAATAAGGCTTACCCAAGGCACAATTTAAGGTACCCTCTAAGTATGTGTAATTTTTATTCGGTTCTGCTATATCCGGTTTTGGAGGAGTTAGCTGCACAAAATTGGTCACATTCGTACATACGTACAAACGGAATTTTTTTTCAAAATTTCAGCAAATCTTTTCGAATCATGAGTTTTTAAGTCGATTTCAGAAAAAATAAATTTTTTTGAGTTTCGGAACCGAACACATAGTTTTCACTCTTAGTAAGTGGTAGGTCAATAAAAATATAATTGATGTTTTGATATATTCGAATTCTATTGTTCGAAGAAAACGCAAATTAAATCGAAAAAGGTAGAACTTATCTCGTTTATCTGTATCTGTGCGACACAGACCCAAGCTTCACATATAAGTCTGATAAGATACTTAAAAAAGAAAAGAAAATTCCTTCCAGTCTTTAAGTGTCCAGCCACGACGTTCGAGACATCACTGTAGGCGAACTTTCCTGTTTTGTATTTGCAGAAATCAGCGTTTTCTTATAGGCATGAGATTGCCAGCCTATTTGAATCCACTTCAATTCCCCGCCTATGGTTTTGCTAGAAATTCGCGGGAACAGCGTTGGTTAACATCATTTGTCAATTGTTGTAAAGTGAACGTTTTGTTTCTCCGTACAAGTCGTTTTAAACGACGGTGGTCTCGCTCATGACGGACTGTCATTGGGTTACCATGGTTACTCCTTTTAGACAAAAATTGTGAAGCATCATTGAATACTCTGGAGATATTTGCATCTTTCGAGAAATCTAGTCATCTGCTTCGTTGTTTCAGAAAGTCGTGGCGCCAGCTAGACGAGCACCCACAATGAGTCCCTATTCGAAGTCAGGTTCTTCCTTTTCCCCATGCCTATCTAGCTCTACGGTTAGACTCACCCAACTCCTTCTTAAGTAAATCAAAACTAAACGCTTGATCAAACTATTTTGCTTACAAACGGATTTAAACAAAACTTACATATGTTTCACACTTATTTCTGTTTGATGGTCCAGTGTGTACTTGAAAAATACCGGTTTGCTTTATAATAACATAAGTACTTCTTTATATAACTTCCGTTTGTACAATTATGTGTACAAGAATGGACAATTTAATTAAGTCCTTAAATTTGCAGAAATCTTTTTTTAAAATATCTGTAAACGTTGGGAATCAATCAAAATCGAAACTCGTATCATAAGGAGCTGGTCACCTAGGGTTAAGTGATAAATCGAATGTTATGCACCCACTTAGTTTCCTCTCACTGGTTTCCTCATTGTTTTGAAATTATCTTTCTAAAGGGGGATGCTGAAACCAAATTAGTTCACTGACATATTTATCTATTGAACTTTTCATTGCTAAAGATCTATGTTTTTTATATCCCTATATGGAAAGAAAATCGTTCACGAATACTCGAACGCCGCTAGACTGGGAATGAATTTGTTTTTCATCAATCCGAGAGCTTCTTTTTATGGCAGAAATAAAGGAATTCCAACCGGAATGACCATAAAAACTTCCTCGTGAATAAACAATCGAACAGCCGATGGCCCTCCAGGGGAATCCCCGACGCCATCACAAGAAAAAGAGAATTTTATGACCACTCCATATGGAGGAAGAGAGAGAGAGAGAAAGAGAAGTAAACCGGAAGACAACAAACCCTCATAAAATATGTTAATATCCAAAATAATATCCAATATCATTAATTTAAAATAAGTTTTTATCCTTTATATACTTAATAGAAAAATGAACCCAGTAGAATAACATCTCGGTGTCATTCGCTTGAAGCACCTGACTCCGAAAGGTGTGATTTAATATCCATATATTACCGTAAAGTAAGATCTCCTCGCCTATTATACTAAATTCGCTGTACCTATGAATCACGTGATCACTCACACATTTTCCAGTTAAAAATTATTTAAAGATTGCCTGCGTCACCGTTTTCACAAGGGTGAATTCATGAAGGCTGACTGAGATGGGCAAAGGTAAAGGAAGGGCTGAGGCAATGTCAAGCTCCAAAGTTCTGCTACTCCGTTTATAAAAAAAGCTCAGTCCGCACAGCCTTTCCTTTATGCGTAAAGGAAGGGGCAAAATATCCGATTCCGCTTCACGAAATTAGATCACCGAGCCAAATATTGCCGTTTTCCCTTATGTTTCTCTCTTTGGAAAAATGACAGACTTTTTTAGATGAAATCAGTAAATCTTACTTAAAGCATATACAGGGTGTTTTTGAATTGAGTACAGATTTTTTGGAAGATGATAGAAGAGGTCCCCAGAAGTATTTTTTGTCATATGAACATGGGGTCCCTGCAGCTCCGTTTACTTACAATACTGCATTGAACAATCAAATGACACCGGGACGCAGTGTGCGTTGATAGGCCTAGATTATTTTATTTTTAACAATTAACACAAGCAATCTTAATTTCATTTGGTTCGATGAGTCATATAAATGACTCCCCTACATCCGACCATTAGAAATTACAACAAAAAATTATCTCCAACTTCATATATAACGAGTTATGCATTCATATACAGTATTTGATTTAGTCTCAAATATCAATGTTTATCAAAGAGAAGTTTTATTTATTCCGCGTTTCTTATAACGCTTTTAATCATGTGAAGGAGTACATTAATAATTCTTTTTTTTAAAAACACCCTTATGGAATAAAGTTTCTTTTTGTTGTTGTTATTGATTTAGGCCCGTCATCCCAATAATGCTTCATGACTTTGAACTTTTTGTAATAATTAAATTGTTATAATATTCATAAGTCCGCGTAACATTTTAAAAATTCACAAAAAAAACTAACTACAGTAGAAGCTCGTTAATACGAATCTCAGGGGACCAAAATTTGGTTCGTATTACACTGTACAACATGAAAAATGTCCTTTAGATGAAAGTATGTGCTTCTTGTATCTTTTTGGCTGAAAAAAACGAATCTCTAATTATTTTTGGTTTACCACGCACCATTTTCCAAACTATCCACACTTTATCTTTTTACGTATCTATATTGTAGCACATATAGGAGCGCTATGCGACCAGTTCCTCATTCTGAAGATCTTCCTATACCTACAGCTCCAGATAAATATAAATATAAAAAGACACCTCCGATGACCCAAACCATCAAGATCCTGACTTTCAACCATCTACATCTACGACATGTTCATATCATGAAATCACACAGGCAGAGCTTAACGATGGAATGAAAGTATGCTAGCTGAATATTGCTGGTCTGTTATAAGGGACACACCAACAGATGCCTACAAGAGAAAACAGCCAACAATAGCATTTTAGTGTTCGTGTTTCCTAAAATCAACCCTTTGTTACATTTCTCTAAGAAGTGGGTCTCCTATAAATGATGGACCATTTTGGTTTTGATATATGAATCAAGCACCTTTCGTTCATACGGAATCACATAGTTTCATCTAAAGGACAGAAAAAAATTCAAATTTCTTGTACAGTGTTATACAGGATCGTATTGTTCGTCAATTAAAGAAAACTTCGATGGTGCAGTGTTATGAATCAAGCCTCACACAAGATTGTTAAAAATTATCATCATTCGTTTATTTCAGACAAATACTTGGCTATTGAAGTTTAAATTATTGATGAAAATAGGAAAGAAAATTCCACAGCCTGAATTCGAACCAGGAACCTTCCTATTTTCATCAATAATTTAAACATCTGAGGTTTGGCGTGTAAAAAAACCCTCTTAAGATCATTCAATTATTACTCTTTATTGAAGTTTGTTTACATGAACTTATCAGCTTGCTGTCTGATCCTATCGCCATTCTTCATTATTGTTGCTAGGCTTGAGCTTTGTTGTTGATTTCTCTAAAGCATCCAGAATTGATAATTTCTGATCCAGTGTAAGATCGTTGCGTTCTGACCTATGCATGGAAAAGCCTGGTTTATATAATAATCAATTAACTTTCTCCAACGTCTTTTTTCAAACACTTAGGTCTACAATTATCACCTGATCTATCTTGGAACAATCACATTAATGAACTAATAAAAACTCTTTTGAAGAAACTAGGAATGATTTCCCGTCTCCCCTCAAACATCCTACTTCTATTCCATTATTCATTAATACACTGTAGACTTTGCTATGGTATTCAATTCCATTATTGTATGGGCTCAGCCTCAAACAATAATTTAATTCGGCTCTTTCGTCTACAAAAATGGTTCTTAAGATCCTGTTCAAACTTCGTAAACCTACTTTCGTTTCCCACCTCCTTAACTCTCTCCATATTGCTTTGGTGTATCAACTATACATTATCCAATTAATAGTTTCTTCTAACGGTAATTTAACCCTTTACACCCCCTTACCATGATCCTCAAATTCACTCCTACCCAGCACGTAAGGCCAACTCTTTCAGGACCGCTCTAACCAAGAACAATTATCAACGCTGTTGTATCTCATACATTGGAGTCAGATGGTGGTCACATCTTCCCGAAACACTCCACTCTTTCCCGTTACTCACCACCTTTAAATATATCTTTGCCAATATATCTAATACTAGACCTTTTTAAAATCTTAATCTTTTATTAAGCTCATTCTATTATCAACTCACACATTAATTACCAAACTCTACTATGTATTATAGCTGTACTTATTCTTGATACTCCCTATCGGGGACCTAACAAGTCGGTCTCTTGCCATGCTGGCAAAACATCACAGGAATATTCGTCTATAGTGGGCTAGACAGCAAAGAAATTGGACTGTTGATGATTGGAACATAGTAATATTCTCTGATGAAAGCCGTAACAATATTGGGGGAGGAGACGACGCTGGTATATTTGTTTGGAGGCGACGTAATGAAAAATTTAACAAAGAGTGTTTCAATTAAAGAGATTCAATTAAATTTCCATCCTATGTACTGATTTGGGGATGTATCTCATCCAAAGGACCAGGAAAAATAACATCAATTAATGGAAGAATTAATGCTGATGTGTATGAAGAATTAATATTAGACTATTTCTTAATTCCTACCAAAGAATTACAGTTTGGTGATGAAAATGTAATTTATCAAGACGACAATACATCTTGTCACCGAGCAGCAAAAATTAAGAAATATCTTCAAAATCATAACATTAAAACACTTATTCAATTAGGCATGGTCACTTTCCTATAAATAGAGCTGAATTTTATGACGCTAGCACCTTCTGTTCTAAAGTTATTCGACTGTTTCGGGAATGTCCTCTCACCCTCACATGGGAACTTTCAATGCTAACATTTGGCATGAATGAATATAACGAATATTTAATCATATCCGGAATTGGTTTAGTAGTACTGTACTTATTTTAATAACCAGCAGGGGACCCGGCGTTGCCCGGGATAATTACGCTTGTAGGTAAACAGAAAAAGCTCAAAAGGCTAAATTAAACCTCCTAATCACTACAATATACAGCGAAGGGACTATCCATTCTAAGAAAACTCCGAAAGACAGGAATTTCCCTCTTCACTGAAAAAATCCTTTCTAGGTGATATACCGGGACTTGATTTTCCGAAAAAGATTTTTTAAAGGCTCACAATTGATGGACCTCTCCAAGGATGCCTTCTAGTCTAAATAATTTTTTACTCACGTAATCTTACTTTAGATGTACACTTGATGTTGTTGCAATTTCCTTTCTTCTTTCCATGTCTTGAAGCAAAAATTGGCTTTTCATCACTTTGTGTAGTCTAGCGGTCGCCGATTCTTCTATTTACTTGCCTACCATTTGCTCAATACAGCACGGAGCTAAAGGTGTGCTTCCTCTATCGTCTTTCACTCTTTCTCAATAGTCTGCTAACTCATTATCTCCAGTTACTGATCATTTTTTAAAGATTTTCAAGAAATTGTTAAATACTAAAAATTTTCTTTTCTAAGAAAAGCCTGAATAACAGGAATTCTATGCATTGAATTCTATATTGCACCAACTTTGCCTTGCATTGTTGGTCATGAGACATATATTGTTGATCCTTGCATAGTGTTGGTGCATTGCGTGTTGACACCATTGTTGATACCTATTGTTGCACAAACTTTTATTTGCATTGTTGGTTATGAGATATATTGTTGGTCCGTGCAGAGTGTTTGTGAATTGCGTGTTGATACCATTGTTGCACAAACTTTGTCTTGCATTGTTGGTCATGAGATATTTCTCATTAATATGCCCTGCCATAACCATGAATATCGATTTTTTATCAATAATTATTATGTTTTCGAAATCTGAGGTAGACAGTGACCTTCCTCATGTTTTGAAGGTCATGTATGCGAAATTTTATCAAGATCGGAATAAAACTGTAGATTTGTATAAAAAACAAACAAACAAACCCACAAACAAACCTACAAACAAACAAACATCCTTCTTTATATATATAGTAGATAGAAATAGATAGAACAACCTACAACAAATACAACTCCTGACGAAACAGGGCCGTGGATGAACGAGGCCAACGACGACTGGCACGAATCATCCACAGCAACGGGACGGGAACAGCCCAACAAATTGCAGCGCAGTTCAATGAGGGAGCATCCCAATCCATTTCGGAGCACACGGTGCGGCGCACCTTGCACGGAGCTGGGTTTAACAGCAGGCGGTCAGTACGGGTACCGTCGCTGTCACCGCAAAATAGGAACGCACGCCTACTATGGGCGCACAGGCATCGCCACTGGACACTGGATGAGTGGAAGAACGTCGCCTGGTCTGACGAATCGCGGTTCCTACTTCATCATGCGAACGGCAGACCGCGCATCTGGCGCAGACAACACGAGGCCAACCGTACAGGCTGACTGGACCCATCCTGTCAGCAGACAACCGTACAGGCGGGTGGAGGAGGAGTCCACAGACACATCCCTGAATGCGACACACTATCTGAACATTATTGCCGATCAGGTGCACCCGTTCATGATGACTGTGTTCCCTGGTGGTGATGGACAGTTTCAGCAGGACAATACTCCCTGTCAACATGACGCGGACTTCCACCTGCTTCAGCGGCTAGCTCGGTCGCCCGATCTCAATCCGATTGAGCATTTATGGGATGAAATGGAGAGAACTATCCGACGCCTTCCACACTACCGTCCGACCTGCACAAATTACGGGACGTTGTGATGTCAGCCTGGGCTGCTATTCCTCCGCACGGGCTTCAACACCTTGTTGAATACATGCCAGCACGTATTCAGGCAGTTCTCGCCGCTAAAGGAGGCGCAACACGCTATTAGCGGGGTGTCTCTAATAAATTGGTCGTTCAGTGTATATCAAACAATTTGTAACAAAGTATCTCGAATGAATTTTATTACCACTGCGTGAGGTTTTCTAGTAAGAACCAATCACAGTAAGCAACAATAAAGATTTTTTTACAATAAATATCTCATTTTTAACCGACTTCAAAAAAGGAGGTTATCAATTCGATGTGTATGTTTGTAATATTGTTGGAATTGCACAATATTCATATATGTTAGTCTATGTGGGCTTCTAAATAAGTATGCCAAATTTCATAAGTGTGTGTATGTATGTATGTATGTTTGTCCACGTATTTTTCAGAAACTAGAAATCGAATTGCAATAATTCTTTTTTATTGGATTAAGCATCTTTCAACTTAGGGATAAATCCAAGTTTCATCAAAACGGATTAACTTTTTCAAATTCTGTTTTCAGAAATATGACCATCAAAGTCTTAGCTCGGCCGTATCAACTTTTCAGAATTTTTCGTGCAACCCTTCACATCGAATTCACGTGCTAAAACAGCGAGTGTAAAGAATACCAAGATAACAATCGATGTCATATAACAATCGATTTATCAAGAAGGAATACATTGTTATTTTCTGTTCATCTTTTAAGCATTACTGACATCGGCGCGCGCACGTGAAATCGCTTTGTCGACGCACGATTGCTCAAGTGCTCATAATCTAAACATGTATTATTCAGTAGCGAAAGAATGGAGCTACTTATTGGTTTTATAATGTCTTAACTGTGTACCCCTTCATAATTTCTACATTTTTTGAGGTAGAAGGTTGAAATTCGGAATGTAGCTTCCATCTGCACTATTTAGTTTGGTTTTGATTGGTACACTGGGGTCGGAATTACGGGGGTGGGATTCAGAGAGGACAACATATCTGTGCTGTTTAGGTACGTAAAGGCGTGAAATTCAGTATCCAGATTCCTCTAGGCAAGATCTACATTACAATGAAGTTTAGGCGCAGGTGTTCCATTGGGGTCAGATTTGCGGGGGTGGTAGTCACGTGGCCTTTAGAACTAGGCCAACATATGGCTTGTGATATATCATACGTTTGGAAATGATGAGAAAGGAAAGGAAATACGAGCTTTCTTACATTTTCTACATATTACGTTCGAGAAAATTAATTTTTGATCAAAAAACTTGGAGAGAGGTAAAAAGTGTAGATAAAGGGGTAAAAATAGATGACTTCAGGATCTGCTACTTGCCTTACCCTACTCGGG